>JADLZK010003757.1:0-66176 GCA_015847255.1 Hyparrhenia diplandra
GTTATAAGAGAGTGCGTATGCTCGCATTGCTACTGGGACAATAAATAAACTTCTTTGTACTCAAAACACATGACTTCGCTCGACATAAAGATAACAATACGCTGTAAATTAAATAATCAATGCTTAAAGTGACTTTTTAATCCAAAAACAAAATTCATGAAATTAACAAACACCTAAAAAGCACGAGCGCCGTAAGTTCACTTCTAACTCCTATCGTGAGTAGACCTTTCGTGCGGCCACAACATGATGAACAAAACAATAAGTTTGATTGACGCTAAACCCAAATTGTAATGGAGATATTATAATCTTATGCACTACCAAAAGATCGATCCTAAATTACACTAAAGATATTTCTCGAAAGTGAAATATATAGGAGAATGCTCTAAGTGCAAGGTGCAATAAAACAAAAGATGTTACCAGTGTGTGTTGTACTGTTTAAAAATGGCACTTTTATCATAGTATAATAGTAGGAAATTAGATACTGCAGTACAACATAAGGAAAACAAATGCCTACTATATGTGTAACACAATGGGATTGCAGTACAGCTGAAGCTTTGAATTGGCGGCAACAAGCTAGGTGAGATCATAATATCGTTTGGAGAAATCGCCAGAGTTGCTAGCAATTAGGAATGAACTTATCGGAGCCTGGCAGTGTGAACCCTCTTTTGTACGATCTTTCGGGTTTGTAAAGATTGAATCAACATGCATGCAGAAATTTCTAAGCTGCATATATCTTGGTGATGAGAGAAGTGTTTGGGCCTGTGCCAATGCGCAAAGTCCTCTCTTGATAAGCGTTGGCCTGGCGTATTGCATAGCTTCAGTCGGCCTGGAAACCAAGAACACCCAATACATTTCAGCAAACAGACCAAACAAGCGCTGCAAACAGAACAGCGAAAACACTCTTTTGGGGAACACGGGAGTGCTCATAAGAATAAAATTAGAAGTCCCTTACACGTAATGCAAATAAGCTCCAAAGTTATGCTGCAAACAAGCATCCTCAACGAACACGATAGAATGAGATGACTCATCGGTAGATACTTGAAAATTCAAAGCGTAAAATGATTTTTGCACTCATGTCGATGTCATAGATAGAGCCATGTTGATAATATATCCAGCTAGATCAGATAAGAACAAACTTAAGCTTGAACGACATAACCTCAAACCCATGATTCCAAAAGTGATTGTGAAGGGTAAACTAAATGTCCAAATTTCCTACCATTTCTGTTTGTAAAATATTTCTACTCCCATGGTGCCTATTTGCCAGGAGTTTGTCCATACTTTTTTAAAAAATCTACTGCCATTCCTTTTATGTTTGCAGACCATATAAAAGCTTCCTTACATTTAACTGTTCACATGTTTTTCCAAAAGAATTGCAAGTCAAAATGAAAACCAATTGAATGGAGTCAGCTTAAGATCAGTGGTACACTGAACCTTTTTTAAAAAAAGTGTAATCAATGCACAACTGCAGACACCGAGAAGCAACAAGAAATCTCTACACCACTTAGATATTATTATAATGCTCATGCTAACGCACAACTTCATTTCAGGGATGCACAAAACAACCAAACAAATGTCAGAGCATACAACTACATAGGTGCGAAATATTCTGACCATGGAATGTCAGAGCATCACTCTAAGTCTCATGATTATCCAAGCTTAGCATGAAATATTGTAATCCAGTCGACTTAGTCTGACTTTACATGGGCGAATCGATTGACAAATAAGGCAAGAATTATTTTCTCCATCTTTCAGCATTACGATTTAAGATTAAAAACAATTGTTGGGACTCAGGTATCAGTCAGGGATTATACGATTAAGCTACCTGCACCAAGGCAATTGGAGTCAACCCGCTATCAGTGATTAGTTGGCACCCACAGAAGTTTAACTTCTGCAGAGGGCAGTTTTCCGCCAATTGCAGACAGCCCCTGCATACCCTGAAAAAAAAAGAACTTTAGATTCACCATTCAATTCAAAATAAGGGGGGAATACAGATTGGAATACCAAGTTAAAAAGACAGATCACATCCTAAATTATATTTACCTCTCACGAAACTGGAGTGTTAACTCTCTATAAGTGTTTACAATTCTAAGCAATAGACATCATTGTTGTGTCTCCTACCTGCATACCAAATGCATAAACTATGAAAAACAAACAGAAAAAAAATCATTTAAAGTTCCAAACTGAAAACAACCAAATATAGACTGCAGGGGAAATGCAGCTATCCATCTCCATGCATGCTAGGCTTTCAGTAAACCAATGCAAATTGAAAGCAAGTACCTCATAATCAGGCCAAACAGAAAGTTCTGTTAAGTTCTTGCAGCCTTGAGGCTATGTGGCGCAAAAGGTACTATCACTTATTCTTGAACAGCCAACCAAAAAAAAAGAGTCCTAAAAGAAGGGAGCAGCGCCTACCAATCTCAGAAATGTAGAGAGAGCCCAAAAGGCCCCTGTTTGCATAGGACAAATCATATACTGTTGTTGCAAACAGAAGTTATCAATATAGCCTAAAAATGCACTCAAAACAGGAAAATAATGTAGAAGTGCAATAATTAACATTGACCATCAGTCAAAGGTTATGATAGCCTCACATATAGCCAAACTGTGCTTTATTAATGTATTCATTATCCTAACATATTTTTTTAGCCTGTCTTCTCTCTAAAGTTATGCTTAATTTACTTGAACAGCACACATCAAGTTGACATTAAAGAACTGTTGGCAAAAAAGGAGAAATAAATGTCTAGGAGGGCTGACTGAAGCAAGGAATTTCAATATAGCATATTATCACCAAGGAAACTTACTAGGACACCAGCCCAATGTGCTCCAGTGCAACCACTGATTCCAAATCGTGCTAACTTTTTGCAGCTACAAGCTACAAATTCAAGGCTTCTATCATTGAGAACAAAGATCTGTGAGATTCTTGCACCCTTTCGCAACTGAAGTAAGGCTCCTAAAATTGCAAAAAGTTGGTCAGCTAATCATTTAGAAAAACTCAGAAAAATAACTGAAGCACAAAGGCTAGCAAGGATATTAATGGATGAATGAGAAAATCAAATCGCATACCTAACATCCTAGTTGGTTTTTAAGCCAGTTCTACATAGTACATACTACATATCATGATTCTCATTGTTCTAATTTCCATTCTTCTTGAAATTTTGTTATTTTTTTCTTCACTCTTATGTAAATAATGTGATGTGATTCACAACTCATAAGCCCTACTAATATATTTCATTAAACCTTCAAATATTTTACCTATTAATATATTTTATTATTTTTTAAGGTAAGCTAAGATGGGAAATTTTTAAGGAAAAAACTCCAAAGCAATTTCTTTACCCTAGAACATAAGGCCCAAATCAAAATTGATAAGAGGAAAAACAAGCATATATAAAACAAAAACTGGGACTTCAGGTCAAAACATTAGATTTGGTAGTGCAGCTAAACTGTGTACCTGTCTGTGAATCCTTCAAAGTTGTGCAGTGACAAAATTTCTAAAAAAAAAGCAGATAAAATGAACCAGCATTTAGGGCATCATTCCCAGCACCAAAACATTGTAGCTTCAAAAGTTTTAAACAGTAGGTATCCTTTAGCAATAGATATTATTCCCACACTTAACAAAAAATCTGATTCCAATCATAGAATTTCTATGTTAGGGCAGTGGGATCCAACAGTCAACCATTGACAATTTGCAACAGCAAGTGAGACTACGATTGCCCACAGTTCTTACTAATCCAATCAAGCCTTCATCTGTGGTGCCTTCAACAAATCAGAAGTTCAATTTCCTAAGCAGCTTGCATCCTTCCCTGAATTGCAATAAGTCCTGGATCTCCAATAAAAGCATGCCTGCATTTTAAGATTTGTCTTCAAACTTAGTCCATACAAATGGTCGGGTCTACTAAAGGCGAACTATATGGATTGACCAATGGAAAATTGTGTGTGGGACTATACAAATTGACCTTCCTATCAGATTGCAAATCTGCCATTATCTTTACTTCAACAGGACCAAAAACCTCAATCAAACTTTTCCAGACATATACTGTTTGATTACAGATACAACATTACATGGATGCTCTACGATAAAAAAATCAATCTTTTGCTGAGCTAATGTTTCAAGTCTCCAGGGTAGAAAACCAAGTTCACGAAGTCAAAAAGCACAGCATGAGCTGAAGAACAGAGGATGCAGAATTACCTGGAGATCAAAAAGAAGTCAACTTCTTGAAGTTTCTCAGCTATCCCTCACCAAGCCTGTTGAGGATATGGCAGAACAACACACCAGACTCAATTTGTCAAACCCTCTGCAACCCCATGGCTATGGATCTTGACGTACAGATGATAGGGCATAAATATTTAAATCTGCTGGTTCTAGAGGAAATAGGAAGAGGTCGAGCTGGGAGGAGAAAAGGGTGCACCTTCCTCCATCTGCTCACTCCTCATCCCGCTCAAAGCTCGCAAGGACATTGTGATGGCCGGCTTTTCTAGCACGTGAAGCAGCAGTACTCGGAGAAGGCGGAGCTGGTGACCAGGCGTGCTTGAGCCCTCCTGCCTGCCAACCGGATCTGCCACAGGAAGGGCTTTACCGCGGGCAGTGCAGAAACATCCATTCATTGTAGGAGGGTAAATCCACTCTTTACTGACAGCAGTACTTACAAATAGTGTAAACCCATCATGTGAAACTGATGTGAACCCAGAATGCAAGGTATATGAAATATATGGAGAAACTTATAAATAGTACCATGTGTGCTATCTATCATCCACATGATATACGTGAGGAACTCCAATAAATCACACACTAAAAAAAAAATGGCAATAAATGATTTTGAGACTTCGGGATTTAAGAACAATTGGCTCATTGCTAAATCAGTATCCTGTCATACTAATTCGAGAGCATCTCGCTTACAGCTTGCCGCTTATTTTCAGCTGTTAGCATGATAGCATCTCATTCCCTTATAAGTTACAGGCAAACAGACAACCAACTTTTTGCACATGGTCACAACTTAGCCTTTTTTGTCCCAAGCTAGTTGGGGCATATCCATTTGAGTGGCTGTTTTACGCTGGTTCGGGTCAAACCTAACGCAACCCTCCTCCTTACCTGGCTTGGGGCCGGCTATGTTGAGACGACTCAAGAAAGTCTTCCAAATAACATAGGCTGGCACCCAAAACATTTTTAGAATATTTCAATGGTCCTTACAACACATCGGCATTACAAAAATTGTTCCAGAGAGTTTCTAAATTCTAAGTAGCACTTTTTTGGCCACTACCTGAACCTACTAGTTCAGCCTAAGTCATGTAGAATGTAAGCATCACTAGAACAAAAAAAAAAGAATAATTCATTTTAGCTAGTGTGAGCTAATAAAAAATAGCGTAATAAGATACTGTCAGATTATAAATAGCGTAATAAGTTGTCAAATACAGACATGTCCACAGAAGAAATAGGAACTTAAAGATAACCTTCAGCCATGTGCTAGGGCAGAACAAGAAGCTAACAAAAATGCAGATTAATTAGCTAGAAGAATTCAAACTTGGCTCCTCCATAAGTAAATCATAACTTAAACTTGGAATGAGCAGTTAGAGATCAATGGTGATTCTAGTGCAGAAATCAGAATTGCAGGTCTATGAGCAGTCAGATATAATATAACTGGTGATTTTATTGCAGAATCCAGAATAGAGAAGGCCTACACGGTGGACATCTGCTAATGAGCATGGACTGAAGTTCGACATCCGCCAAAAACACAAAAAAAAGGAGATGCTAGACTCTAGAGGGAACAACAATACCAGCACAAGCTGAAGCATAGGCATCTGCAAGGCCAGGAACAGAGTCCTTGTGACAGTTGATAAACCTCGATTTGAAAGCTTCCTCTCCTAATTTAGCAAATGAGAAAAACTCATTCTGCTGTCCAGCAATCCCTTTTCATGCAGGACCTTCATGACATAATGCAGCGGCACTAGCCTCTTCTCCAGGCTCAACGCAAACAGAACAGGCCTTTGAACAATATGTTGTGGCTCCATCGCAACCTCATTGACTAGGAACTCAATCTTGCGGAGAAGAATCTCGTCAGAAAATCCTAATATATATGGAATCTTGACACCGCAGTGGAAACCTCAGACTCAGAACAACCAAGAGTCCTCTTCAAGAACTCAAGCTTGGCAGCAACCTTGTCTTTGGGAATCCAGGCGACAGCAGCCACTGCATGCCTAAACATCCGCGAAGTGGGGAGGCACCCCCAAGTTGCTCCGCCCGTAGCAAAATTCTTCTTTCACGCGTTCCGGGTTGAAGGCAAGCACCCACGCGGATTGAGAACACAGCTGGACAATACCTCGAACACCCCACTGACGAAGCAAAGCTATGTTAGGCTCGATTGTGCTCTCAAGTCTCGCCGTGAGGAGGGACCCGTTCCTCTTTAGGACCACCAGGACCTGCTCAAACGAGCCGTAGAAGGAGATGAAGAACTCGATCCTGGGAACGACGTCGCCCTCGCGGAGTGCGTGTGAGCCGACCAGGAGGAAGCTAGCAATCTGGGGAGGGAGAGACCGACGCGGTCGCGGAGAGCAAGGAGGCGGGGTGCGATGTTCTTCACCGACGCACGGAGGGAGCAGCGGGTCCGCGGAGACGACGGTGGCGATGTCGGCGCGGAGAGGCCGGCGCCGGAGAGCAGGGCGATGATGGCATCGGGGTTAGAGGTGGACATGAGGCGAGAGTGTGAGATGTCCCCTTTGTGGGATGCTTTGGATAACTGGTGAAATGCCTTGTTGACACCTCGCGGGCTTGGGTTGGTGCGAGGCCGCAGGCGGCGATGAGGTAGTCCTCGAGGGAGAAGGGTGCGGGGACGGTGGCTCCCGTGGAGGTGGAGATGAAGCGGCACGCACGGGGGTGGATGGGGGCGGAAGGGGGAGACGACGCGGAGTAGAGGAGGAGGCAATTCCGGAAGCGTAGCATGGCGGCGACCCGGCGACGGAGCCGCGGAGGGGCACCGCCGCGCCAGGCCAGGAGAGGATCTGCAGCGAGCAGGGGCAGTCACAGACACGAGTCGAAGGCGAGGGAGAGGGACGCTGCGTACAAGCCGAAAACCTCAGTCCACCCAAGCTGGGGCCCTGGGGCCACGCATCAGCGGAGGCCCAACCGGAAGGGAAAGGAAAAAATTCCATTTTCCGTAGTAGTAATAGTTTACTACTGAGCTTCACTCATTTCTTAAACAGAAAAAAAAACTACTGAACTTCACCCTTATATTATTATTCTATAAAAACTACTGAACCATTCGTGGCTGTGGATTTCCCAATCTTTTCCGCGAGGAATTGTGCTTGTGTAATGAGTTGTACGTTAGCAGCTGAAGATATATACAATATGTCATGTTTTGTTTATCTTGTAGTATTAACGGCTTCTCATTTCATCTCTGCAGTGGCCCATCAACCTTATAATTTGGGAAATAGTTCACAGGAGAAGTCACAGAGTTACAATATGGACATTTTTATCAAAAAAAAAAACAATATGGCCATTTGTCCATTTTTACATGCTCAAGTCCTGACAACGGGGAACACGTAGTCTGGGTCGACCTTTGTGAACTATACATCAAAAATCCAGAAAACGCCTATAATTGATTGTCCAGGTATGCAATTACCGTACTTCAGTTTTTGTTTCTGTTGATATTGTTCCTTCTATTTTGTTATTGAAGCACTAGAAAGACGAAAGTGAAACAGAAGTTGAATTACCAAGATGGAGATGTGGACAGCTACTAGGAACCAAGTTGCATATACTCCTTGTTTTTCTAGATGTTAGGTATACTCTTGATCCTAAGGTGATATTTTGTCTTCATTTCCAAACAGAGAAACTCACATGTCACGAAGTCACTGCAGCCACTTGCCGTGGAAAATTGTTCCCTCTCAAAAATTTCAAGTAGATTTGATTCAACCTGCCTCACTGGCTATCAGCTCAGTAGTGATCATTTTTAGGAGATCGCCAGGGGATGATATATCACCATCTGAATTTTCATTACAACATATGCCAACAATTTTTCATTTACTGAACACCTACTGAGAGATATTGGTGGCACCAGTACTGTAGGTGAATCAAAAGGGCAAATTGCTCAGCTAGAGCTGGTAGCCTGGAAAAGGAGCTCCAGAGGTGGTTCGCCAGCAGTATCGGGGGGCGTTCGCGCAGTTGCTCATGGCCCGAGATATCATCCTCAAGCTTGACCAGAGTCGCCGACCGTCGGCCCATGAAGCGATGCGAAGTTCGAGCCGCGCAAGGACCTCAAATATAAATGCCTTGGCCTATCCTCCCTCGAATAGACCATTTGTGCAGATCTAGGGTCGATATGTAGCCCGACTGGCGACACAAACACAAAGTACTTCCACCTCACCAAGCATTAGGGAAGCGGAGAAACACCATCACCGGGTTGGAAGAAGGTGTTAACATCCACTCCACTCATGAAGACATAGAGGTGGCCCTCTACAACCACTTCAAGCGGTGTTTGGTCAGCCAGCAAAGGCCGGATTCAAGCTTGATTTCCAGGCAATCGACATCCGACCAAGGGACCTCTCACGCACCGGACCAGCCCTTCACGGTGTAGGGTCGAGGTGGGTCGTGCGCGCGATGCCCCGACAGAGCCCCCGGTCCCAATGGTTTCACTAGGGCCTTCTACAAGACCGAAAGTGGCCGGTCATCAAGGATGACGCCACGATAGCCATCAATGCCCTCTTCTTTGTCGACAATAGAGCATTTGATAAGCTAAACAACTCCTTCGTCGTGCTCCTACCTAAGAAACGGGGGGCCAGGTCAGCGCGAAACTACCGTACATTTCAACAGGCTACGAAATGATTAGGCAACATTGTGCAAAATGCCAATTCTACCTATGGTCCAAATGTTCCCTTTCCACCAATTTCCTACTGTAATGTAACTGAAAGCAAGCACAATACTGTGCCTCAACGCCTGAATGCTCGGTTATTTTTCACGAGGTACCCAAGATAGCTCAAATGCTGCACTTCCAGTTCCAGGCCTTCGTTTTCACATCCTAGCTACAAATCTGATGAATCAATTTTTTCCAAAGAAGTGAGTCTGGGCATAATTAAGCGATTGATGATTCATTGACTCTTCATGTCTCCTAGCGCTTCCTTGAGTTGTACAATTGCATGAGTGGAAAACATTCATTCCTCCCTGAACTTGAATCAATTTCCAAACAAAAGAGAAATTGTCAAATGGTTTTCAGCAGTTGGGGAGTGAGGATTTTTTTCTTATTGATGTTTCTTTGCTTTCCGATGCAGTTTTAATTAAGTCTTTGCTATCAAGTCTTTTTTTTGTTTGGTCAATAGTCAAATGTTGCATATTCTGAATGGGCTAAGATTCCTGGGAGGATCATGAGGGCTAACAATGTGAAAAAGTACAATAACTCGAATTTTCATTTCTGTAAGCATTGACATTTACAAGTCTACAGGCATGAGCTGTTGAGAAACAAGTTCAAGAGAATTTTTTAAAGTGATGTCTAGAAACAAGGATTAATGATCACCACAACTGATTTGCTAAGGTCAGACTCTAAAAAATTTTCTTAGGTCAGATTGTGTTCAATTTTGATTGGACGTAGGAACAAAAGTGCAAAGATATATTTTTTTACCGAAACAGAAGGGAGCCCCTACCTTTTTTTCATTAAATAAAAAAAGGTAAGAAGCACAATAGGGTGAAGTGAGTTGTCATGGGCAAAGGGCGCATGCGAGTATAACTAGGACGGGGGGCCATCAGCCCTCAAATTGTGGAGATCGGTTTCCTATTTTAGAGTCCTCACGTTTTGTTACGTACCGCATGGCTAGTTTCCTAATTAAGATTAGATTGAGTACTTTACAAGTTTGTTAGAGCCAATGACTATATATAGTTCTTGTGTACTGCACTTGAGGATTAAGCAATAGAACATCAATCAAATATCTCTCTTCCTCCCCAATGACTCTCGTTTGGGGTCGCTACCCTAGAACCTAAGCCCCGCGGCAGAGGGGTATAACCTCGCGGAGAAGACACTATCCCCATGGACCGCGCCCATGACACCCGGTATCGGAGATCGGTGCTGGATCACCATGTCCGCCCCGGTCATCCACACCCACCCACCCGATCTCTCCACCAACATCACAAGAAGCAAAGAACAATCTCCCACTCCCCGCCTTTTCCACCGCGAGATCCATTCACTCGCCTCCGAGGGTATTGGACCGTTTTAGCAGAGCTGGGATCGGTTAAATCGGATGTTCCACCGGCGGGTCGCCAAGCCACCGGAGAAAACAGAAGGAACTCACGCGGCGGTGTGCCGCTCAGCGCTAGCCGCGGCGCACCCTCGGCACGCCGCCGGTGCCGCCCTCCGTGGGAGAAGCACCCCGGCCGCGGTCTCGGGGCCATCCCATGGCCGCTATCGCAAGAGCGGGCCGCCGTGGCTTTTGCAAGGCCGCAGGGCGCGGTTTCTTTGTTCGGCGCGGGCTACGCGGAAGATGCGCATGCCGTTCAATTCACTCCTGCGGTCGCGCGTCGGCCACCGCGCCCCGGCTATATTTCTGCTACTGAGGTATGGTGCCTACCAAAGACCAACCATCGTCGTCTTGAGAGGCGCACCACCCGCAAGCTTCAGTTCGGTCACGTACCACGGCTGCGGTTGATGTCTCGTCTGCTCAGCGCCCGCCGGACTGCACGGGCCGCCACATCCGACATGAAACGGCGCTCTCCCCATGGGATCCGGGACGATGTCGGCACCGACACCCTTCCTCCTCCACCATCCATCTTTGCGGCTCGAGGGACGAGCCGGGTCCTCAGGGAGGGGAGATGTCATGGCGCCAAAGGGCGGCCATGGAGTGGCCTAGAAGCGGGGCCATCGGCCCCTCAAATTGTGGAGACGGTTTCCTATTTTTAGAGTCCTCACGTTTTTGTTACAGCCGCATGGCTAGTTTCCTAATTAAGATTAGATTGAGTACTTTCCAAGTTTGTTAGAGCCAATGGCTATATATAGTTCTTGTACTCGGCACTTGAGGATTAAGCAATAGAACATCAATCAAATATCTCTCTTCCTCCCCAATGACTCTCAAGCGCTGCAGGGCTCTTTAGACAGAACCTAAGCCTATGGCGAGAGGGGTATAACCTCGTAGGAAAAGACACTATCCCCATGGACCCGCGTCCATGACATGAGTCCAGGCCCAAAATAGAAAGGAAAAGTTCTAGCTTTAGCTTTGGTACAAACCAACCCAAATTCTTCCTTCAATTCTCTTTCCCCAGACATCTAAATTTGTTGACCATTGTCCAAGACAACCCTGTTCCTTGTAGTCCAGATTACACATCAGGCTGTTATTACAATCTCCCCTAAAGCACTCAAAATAAAAAGGATTGCCAAAATTATTCCTGGCAGTTATTATCATATCTAGTGGAGGAAGGCTGATGTCCCAGTCAATATGAGTCGAGTCCCAACACTCTTGGCTGAAAAGGACATTCAAAGAATAAGTAGATGCTCGTTTCTTCAGAACAAGAACTACAAAGGACACAATTGCAATAATCTAGAATCAAACTGCAAAGATATCATTACAATATATTTCTTATTTTCAAGTTTTGAAGGACAAAATTTCTGTTTATTTTGTGCAGAATCATCCATTCATTGTAGGAGGCTAATTCCCCTTTTACTGAAAAGTACTATTTTTATAAATAGTGTAAACCCATCTTGTGAGGTGATGTGAACCCAAAATGCATACTATATAACATAATATTGAAGGAGAAACTATAAACAGTACCATGCCTGATATCTATCATCCATGTGCTATAAAAATACAAATGTTTCGAGAGGAACTCCTTAAAATCAGTAAATCACAAAAACCAAAAGAATGGAAACTATGCTAAATTTGTATCCTCCCATAAAATCGAGCATCTCCTTTATAGCTTGCCATTTATTCTCAGTTGTTACTATCTCATTCCCTTACAAGTTAGCAAAACAGACAACCATCTTCTGCACATGGGCAGAACGTCCATGACACCCAAAACATTTCTTAGAATATTTCTTTGGTCCTTACAACACAGGCTTTAGAAAATTGTTCAAGAGAGTTTCTTCTCTGTAACACTTTAGGCTACTACCAGGAATCTACTCATTCTGCCACAGTCATGTACTAAGCATCATTAGAACAAACAAAAAAAGTATAATTCATTCAGCTAGTGAGAGCTAGGTAATACATCAGTTGAATAAAACATGCTAATAAAATATGGTTAGATAACAGGAAAAGCAGCTTACCTTCAGATTCCATATAGCATAATAAGTTGCATATTACAGACTTATCCACAGAAGAAACAGTTACATAATCTTCATCAATGAGCTAGGCAGAACAAACCAAACCCAGCTCCTCCATCAAGACTTAAACATGGTCTATGACAAGCCAGAGATAACTGGTGATTGTACTACAGAAATCAGAATTGAGGGTCAATGAGCAGTCAAAGATCACTGGTGATTCTATTGCATAAAACCAAAATTGAGAAGGTCTGCAAAGTGGACCTCTGCCAACAAGCATGAATTGCAGTTCCACCATCTGCCTAAAACACACAAGGAGATGCTAAAGTTAGACTTTAGGGGCACAACAATACTAGCACAAGCTGTAGCATAGGCATCTTCAAGGCCAGGAACAGAGTCCTTGTGACAGTCGATGAACCTCAATTTGAAAGTCTCCTCTCTTAATTTTGCAAATGTGTAAAAGCTCATATTGGTACTCAGCAATCCTTTTTCCTGCAGGACCTTCATGACATAATGCGGGCACAAGCCGCTTCTCCAAGCTGAATGTGAGCAGGATAGGCCTTTCCACAATGTACCGTGGTTCCACCGCAGCCTCATTGACTAGGAACTCAATCTTGTAGAGAAGAGTCTCATCAGACAATCCTAATATAGTTGGCATCTTGGACACTGCAGTTGAAACCTCAGACTCAGAACAACCAAGAGTCCTCTTCAAGAGCTCAAGCTTGGCAGCAACCTTCTCTTTGTGATAACGGGCGGCGACCGCCACCGCGTGCCTAAACTTCAGCGAAGTGGGAGGCACCCCAAGTTGTTCCGCCCGTAGCAAAAACATCTTTCACGCGTTCCGGGTTGAAGGTAAGCATCCGCGGCATTTGTGAACACAGCTGGACAATACCTCGAACACCCCACTGACGAAGCAAGGCTATGTTAGGCTCGATTACGCTGTCAAGGCTCGTCCTGAGGAGGGAGCTGCTTTTTTAGGACCACCAGGACCTGCTCAAACGAGCCGTAGAAGGAGATGAAGAACTCGAGCCTGGGAACGACGTCGCCCTCGCGGAGAGCGCGTGAGCCGACCAGGAGGAAGCTAGCGATCTGGAGAGTGGAGAGACCGACGCGGTCGCGGAGAGCAAGAAGGCGTGGGGCGATTTTCTTCACGTAGGCGCGGAGGATCAGCGGGTCCGCGGAGACGACGGCGGCGATGTCGGCGCGGGAGAGGCCAGCGCCGGAGAGCAGGGCGATGATGGCATCGGGGTTGGAGGCGGAGGAGATGATGCGGGAGCGTGAGATCTCTTCCTTGCTGGATTTTCTGGGTAACTGGCGGAACGCCTTCTTGGACACCTCGCGAGCTTGGGCAGCGGCGAGGCCGCAGGAGGCGACGAGGTAGTCCTCGAGCGAGAACGCCGCAGTGGCCGCGGAAGTGGAGGTGGAGAGGAGGTGGCACGCTCCAGGGTGTATGTGGATGGGGAGGGGAAGCGGCGAGGCTGCACGAAGCAGAGGGGGAGGAGGCGGTTTCGGAGGCGCAGCATGGCGGCGGCGCTTGCTTAGGTCGCCGGCCGCCGGTTGTGGAGGAGGAGATACTACAGAATGGGCTCACGAATCAGGTTATCGGACTGGACTGGTTTAGCGGGCCGGGCTACTGCTCGTTCGGTTTGTCGCTGCCTCGTCTCGGTGGCCCATCGCAAAAGCTTCTGTTTGTGCATAGACCTGCTATAGTGCTGTATACCCATAACGAAAAATTCTGGATTATGTAATGGGGATTTCTAAATTATAGCTATTGAATCGTGCTTCATCAGCGCTGTATTGGACCTGCTTATTAACCAGCTGAGCTGCACTTTTTAGCATCAGATGTGGCCGACACCATGCTTGCACAGCAATGGGCCATCAAGTTGGCATCCTACACACCCACTCGACATGAAAAAAAAAAAAAACACTCCTCCCTAACTCTGATATCACAGATTCATAGCTCATTTAGTCCCAAAAAAAAAAAAAAAAAAAAAAAAAAGATTCATAGCTCATTGAGCCCTGCAAATGCAGCTAACCAACTGCAGTCTGTTCTCTTTGATAAAAAAACAGAAAAACTGCAGTGTGTTCTCTGAAAGACAATCGTACAATTCTCCGCATCCCTGATGCCACGCACCATCAATTCCTCCATACATCTGTACCGTAAGCATCATCTTGCAATCCCAGCAGTAGTAGTTATTATTATTATTATACTATTCTTGGCTCCTTGAACGCTGGAGTGGAAACATCAGAGACACAAAAGCAAGTCGTGTTAAAGAACTCACTCGGCGGCAACCTGTCCAGTCCTTGGAATTACAGCTGACGGCGGCCATCGGAGAAGTGGTAGACACCACAAGTTATCTTCTCATCCTCTGAAGTAATGTAGGGTGTAGCTGAAGCAAAATGGCCATTACTATTCAGCTAGAGCGGGTACAAATGAACTGCTTTGGTGACAATGGGATCTCCATGCGACTCATGCAGGTACTTTTTTACACCAAAGGATTTTCCCAGCCTATATTGAAAGACAACGCAACCAGAGTATGCAGTATGATGGGGAACCAGCTCTACAGACAAAGAACGCAACCTGCGCTCGCCCAAGTTTTAAGCTAATAATAACCAGCCAGAAAATAACCAACAACTGAACACTTGGCACACACACAGAGCGAGAATAAAAGGAAAGATAAAAAAGGCCAGCGCTCTAAACGACGATGTGCCGGCGTCAACAAAAGAGTCCATCTTCACTGGTAAGCAACGGCAGCACTCGCCATCTTCACAGCATCACCACGCCTTCAGACCCAAATGGAGCTTTAAGATTGCATATCTCCAGCACCTCTACAGGCTTCAAACTCTTCTTCCACTGTGCAAGAGACCCACAATGTTAAAAGCTATGACCTTAGGGGATTTCATCAATTTATTGTTGTAAACCCAGTCATTTCTGGATTTCCACAAATACAACAGCAGCGGCAAGGATAAAGAGAACAATAAAGTCAGAGATATAACCCTTCCCACCCCTAATCATGAAGGTACTCAATGGCCACAAATTTATCATCTCATCATTCTGAACTATAATATGGTACATTTGACCTTAACGTGATTTTTGTCGTGCTGTGAAGGATTTGTCATGCATCAGCATCACATCCTAACTGTTTGCACATGTTATTCAGACTGCAGATTCTGCAGTTAGCAGTAACCTGGCATGATTCATAAATATGACAGATCAAGTGTTAGAAAACTGTGGCCCATCAAAAGATGGATTTGAGATCATCATCACACGGAAAGATGTAACAAATCATCGGAATGGTAATTCTCTCCCTCTGTCTTATCAAGATTTAGACAAGAAAAGCGGGGCAGCATGACAAGAATCAGCAAACAAGATGCTCTGTTTCAAGACAGTTGCACAGACTAAAAAAATGTCCACATGTTCCCTTTCCACCCATTTCCTGAAAAAAGCAAACAGAACACTACGCCTCATCTCCTGAATTCTCAGTTCTTTTTCATGGGGTACACAAGATAGCTCAAATGCTGCACAAAGCCCTCATTTTCACATCCTGGAACTAATATGATGGATACATTTTTTTTCACAAAGAAGCAAGTGTGGGCATGATTGGTTGACTCATTGATTCCCCTTCCTTCTTCTCTCCTATTGTTTCCTTGAATTTTGTATAATGTACTAGGACTGAAGGGACGAATGGGCGGGAAAGATTCATTCCTCTCTGAAATTAAATCTCTTTCCAAACAAATGAGAAATTGCCAAATTGCTTCAGCAGTTAGAAAGTGAGGATTTTTTTTCTTATTGTTATTTGTTAGCATTTGGATGCGGTTTCAATTGACTCTTTGCTATCAAGTCCTAATTTTCCTGTTTGGCCAATTGTCCAATTGTCAAATGCTGCACATAATCTGAACGAGCTAAGGTTCCTGGGAGGATCATGAGGGTTAACAATGTGAACGAGTACAGTAAGCTAAGGTTCCTAGGAGGATCATGAGGGTTAACAATGTGAGCAGTACAGTAAGCTAAGGTTCCTAGGTGGATCATGAGGGTTAACAAAGTGAGCAGTACAATAACTCAGATTTTCATGCCTGTAATCGTGGACATTTTCAAGCCTAAAGACATGGGCTGTTGAGAAGCACAAGTTTAAGAGAATTTCTGGAAACTAATGTCTGGAATCATCCGAACTGATTTCCTAAGGTCAGATTCTGTTTAACTTTGACCGGAAATTGGAACAATACTGCAAACATTTTATTGCAATATGTTTCTTATATCAACTTTTCAAGGACAAAATGTCTGGTTATTTAGTGCAGAAACATCCATTTATTGTAGGAGGGTAATTCCCCTCTTACAGTACCTACAAATAGTGTAAACCCATCCTGTGAGCTGATTTGAACCCAGAATGCAAGGCATCTGACATATATGGAGAACCTTATAAATAGAACCATGTGTCCATACCTGCTATCTATCAACCACATGCTATAGAAGTAGAAATGTTTCGAAAGGAACTCCTTAAAATCACATGACTAAAAAAATTGCAAAAAACGATTTTGAGACTTAGACTTAAGAACAATTGGCTAATTATAAAAGCTATATATTAGCCTCTATGCTAAATTAGTATCCACTCATACGAACTCGAGCATCTCCTTTACAGCTTGCCATTTATTTTCAGTTGTTACTATCTCATTCCCTTACAAGTTAGCAAAACAAACAACCATCTTTTGCATATTGGGCAGAACGTCCATGACACCCAAAACATTTGTAAGAATATATCTTTGGTCCTTAGAACGCAGGCTTTAGAAAATTGTTCCAGAGAGTTTCTTCTCAGTAGCACTTTAGGCAACTACCTGGAACCTACTTGTTCAGCCAGAGTCATGTACTAAGCATCACTAGAACAAACAAAAAAAGGATAATTCATTCAGCCAGTGAGAGCTAGGTAATACATCAATTGGAATAAAACAAGCTAATAAAGAATGGTTAGATAACAGGAAAAGCAGCTTACCTTCAGTTTCCATATAGCATAATAAGTTGCCCATTACGGACTTATTATCCACAGAAGAAACAATTAGATAATCTTCAGCAATGAGCCAGGGAGAACAAGTCAAAACCAGCTCCTCCATCAAGAACCATAACTTAATAAACTTGGTATACAACAAGCCAGAGATCACTGGTGATTCTACTACAGGAATCAGAATTGAGGGTCAATGAGCAGTCAAAGATCACTGGTGATTCTATTGCTAAAACCACAATTGAGAAGGCCTGCACTGTGAACATCTGCTAATGAGCATGAGTTGCAGTCTGCCGTCCACCTAAAGGCGATGCTAAAATTAGACTCTAGAAGGCACACCAATACCAGCACAAGCTGTAGCATAAGCATCTGCAAGGCCAGGAACAGAGTCCTTGTGACAATCGATGAATCTCAATTTGAAAGTTCTCTCTCCAAGCATTGCTACTGATAAAAAGCTCATATTGGTACTCAGCGATCCTTTTTTTCCTGCAGGACCTTCATAACATAATGCCGGGGCACAAGCCGCTTCTCCAAGCTTAATGTGAGCAGGACAGGCCTTTCCACAATGTACCGTGGCTCCATTGCAGCCTCATTGACAAGGAACTCAATTTTGCGGACAAGATTCTCGTCACCGAATCCTAATACAGTTGGCATCTTGGACACTGCCATGGAAACCTCAGACTCGGAACAACCAAGAGTCTTCTTCAAGAACTCAAGCTTTGCAGCAAGCTTCTCTTCGGACATACCAGAAACGACGGCCACCGCGTGCCTAAACATCCTCGAAGTGGGAGGCACCCCAAGTTGCTCCGCCCGTAGCAAAAATTCTTTCACGCGTTCCGGGCTAAAGGTAAGCACCCGCGCGTTTCTTGAACACAGCTGGACAATACCTTGAACACCACACTGACGAAGCAAAGCTATATTAGGCTTGATGGTCCTCTCAAGGCTCGCCAAGAGAAGGCCCTTACACTTCTTTACGGCCACCAGGACCTGCTCAAACGAGCCGCAGAAGGAGATGAAGAACTCGAGCCTAGGAACGACGTCGCCCTGGCGGAGAGCGCGTGAGCCGACCAGGAGGAAGCGAGCTATCTGGAGAGTGGAGAGACCGACGCGGTCGCGGAGAGCAAGAAGGCGGGGTGCGATGTTCTTCACCGACGCACGGAGGAGCAGCGGGTCTGCGGAGACGACGGCGGCGATGTCGGCGCGGGAGAGGTCGGCGCCGGCGAGCAGGGCGAGGATGGCATCGGGATTGGAGGCGGAGACGAGGCGGCAGTAGGAGAGCTCCTCCAATGGTCTCCTGGATTCTCTGGACAAATCGTGGAATGCCTTCTTGGACACCTCGCGAGCCTGGGCTGGGGCAAGGCCGCAGGAGGCGACGAGGTAGTCCTCGAGCGAGAACGCCGCAGTGGCCGCGGAAGTGGAAGCGGAGAGGAGATGGCACGCTCCAGGGTGGATCTGGATGGGGGAGGGAAGCGGCGAGGCTGCACGGAGCAGAGGGAGGATGCGGCTCCGGAGGCGCAGCATGGCGGCGGCACGCGCGGCGCTTGCTTAGGTCGTCGGCCGCCGGTTGCGGAGGAGGAGATGCCACCCACCCTCTTTGTTCCGTGTGTGGGCCATGGAAGCTCCCAGAATGGGCTCACAAAGCAGGTAGGCACGACTGGTCTGGTGGGCCGGGCTACTCAGTTTGTCTCTGCCTCGGCTCGGTGGCCGATCGCTTCAGATTGAGTTGTGCTTAGTCAGCGGGTGTTTTGGACCTGTTTATTAAGCCAGCTGAGCTGCACTTATGGAGTAGCGTTTCGTACTTGTACAGACACCTTGTTGTGAAGGATTAGACAGGCATGACGTCTTAACCGTTTGCATATGTTTTTTCAGACTTCAAATTATTTGTATTGTATGTAACTGCTATAGAATCTAAAGTGCAACAATTGAAAATGAGTTAAATTTTAGCTGTTCTTTGTCCATAAAAAATTTAAAAATTTTCTAAAGCGTATTTTATTTATACATGATTTTTATTAATAAACAGAATTAGAATCTAGCTTCACGACCAACGCAAGGTGATTCTGATTCATCATTTGTCCGAAACTTTTTGTTAAAAAATCTAAACCCTATCAAACACACAATTTTTCTTATATAAAAATTGTTAAATAAATAAATTTATTAAATTAGTTTTTTTAGTACAATAACAGTCGAAAGAACAGCGACTCATTTTCATCTTTGGTGGGCTCAGGCCCATGTAAATTTGCACGGAATGTAATCCCAATCCAATCCAATCGCGTTGGACTCCGGGTCTCTGGCTCCTGCCTCCTCCAGCAGAGCAGCGAGCGCGCGCGCGCTAGCTTCTTCGTCGTCTCGTTACTCCTGGTAGCTGCCGACGACTGGGGACCGCCGCTAGGTGCCTAGCCAAATCGGCTCTCCCGCCGTCCCGTCCCGTCCCGGACTCGTCGCGGAATCGGCCTCTCGCGCCACCGAACCAGCTATTCCGTCCGTTGTCGACGAATCGGCTTCCGCCGCCGCCGAATCGCCCTTCCCCGCCACCGAGTCGGCCTCCGGCACCGTCGAGCCGTCCTCCCCGCCCGCCGAATCGATCTCCCCACCTGCTTGTTGGAGGATCCGGCGTCGAATCGACCTCCACCGCCGCCGGATCGGCCTCACGCTCGAGCTACTGTGCTGACTGGCCTTGCGAGCAGGCAAGGCAAGGTGAGGATTATGTCTGCTAACTTCAATCTTTTTCTTTTGCAAACACTAGCGTCCTTTACTTGTCCGCCCCCGCCTGCCTGCCTGCCATGTATTGCGTAATCCTTCCCTGTTAATTCCATCGAACCGTGCATACTCACTCGGTAGTCGGTACCAAAGTAAATGCTTCACTTCTGTTTGAGAAAATACAGTATATATCTATGGATTCTTGTTCTAAATAAGGCTTCTTTATTGCTTTGTTTGTTGTGTGATCTACTACTTGTTGTGCCCATCTTGGCTTATCTTCTTTCCAATATATAATCGGCTGCTCCTGCTCTCAAAGAATGGAGAAGCCTTGTACTGTTTATGTTTCCTAAAAAATCTAGTTCAATCTGTCAAAGAATGGAAGAGCACATTCTTACCTGATCTTCTTAATGACATTCAAAATTCCAAATCACATTCTACATTTCTCTTCAATATTAATTCTTTCTCTTTGGAGAAGTATCATGGTGAACATACAACTTTTCCTTCTTAAATGCAGCATCAAGATGGGCAACAGTCTGAATCTCATTGGAGGAAGTTCTGCACCACAACTGTCATGGTCCTATGTGCCATGACGATAATCGTCTTCTCCGGTGAGGTTATACCCCTCTACCGCAGGCTTGATTCTAGGGTAGCAGCCCTAGGCGCCTGAGAGTCATTGGGAGAGAGAGATTAGTTTGGTAATTCATTGCTTGCCTATCAACATCCTGATTACAAAGATATATAGGCCAGGCTGATTACAAAGATATATAGGCCAGGCGCGATGGCGGAGGGGGTGGTTGGCGGCGGTGGATGGTGGTGATGATGAGCGTGAGCGAGTAGGCGAGGATCGCCGGACTCGTGATAGCAAGTTGTCATGGTCCTAGGGGCCATGACGATAATCGTCTTCTCCGGTGAGGTTATACCCCTCTACGCAGGCTTGATTCTAGGGTAGCAGCCCTAGGCCTTGAGAGTCATTGGGAGAGATAGATTAGTTTGGTAATTCATTGCTTGCCTCTCAACATCCTGATTACAAAGATATATAGGCCATTCAGCCGAGACAACTAGGGGCTAAATGATCCTGAATCTAAGGCCAAAACCATCTCTTCTTTCCTCTTTGCAGCACACCTCATCAACGCCTCCTTCTAGCCACTCATCTGATGCATGGTGACTGTGGTTCTAGAATAGGTATGGCCTTTGCATGGTGCAGATTATTCTCTGCCTTTCCTTTCCTCCTATTCCTGGAGCTGATTGCTCCTTGCCTTTCCTGCTGGTGCTGGTTGCATGGTCAGCATGTTGACCGCGCCCTATGGCGCCCCCATGCCCATGATAACAACATTGTCATCTACAACACATGTATCAAGGCAGGACAAGGGATTATCAATTTGAACTATGGAGCATTCTGATTTGCAGAGCTATATCGGAATACATTGGTCATAAACTAATCTGAGAAGGGCATAGTGGATTATCAATTTAGAATGTGGACCATTCTATTATGCAGACATGTTCAGACCACATCAATAACAAACTGATCTATAAAAAACAATAGCATATGCTCAGTTTATGCTGCAGAGCATTAAAATGTTCAAACCTGTATCGGCTACAGTCACAAACCAATTTATGGTAAGCGTATAATTTATGATCAATTTCAGTTGTGGATAATTTTACTTTGGAGAACCATATCACAATACATTTACTGTAGACCTATCTATAAGAAGGCAACATCACCCGATCAGTTTGTAAACTTTCCGGAGGTATGCTCTGAAATTTTCGTTTCCTAGATACTTTTTGGACCAAATGAAACAGATGAAGATGTGCACCTGTTATGTTTTCCTTTGTTGCAGGATGTGCAGTGCATTATTTTGTCAAAATTGCCTCTGAAGGAAGTGATAAGGACTAGTGTTCTATCAAATAAGTGGAGAAGTTTGTGGGTTTCAAAAAAAAAAAAAAAAAGTGGAGAAGTTTGTGGACTATTTGCCCCAAACTGAGATTTGATGTGGCTGATATGTTTGGCAAGAACTTGAATGGTAAACAAAGGGAGCAACACGCTTTCCGATTCATCGACACTGTCAATGCAGTCCTACAGCAGTGCTGTGGCAAGGTAATTGAAGAGCTTGCGATCAAAATTGAATTTGACACCCAGCTGGTTGATCATCTCAATAACTGGGTTAGGTTTGCTGGATCATCGCATACGAAGTCTCTAGCTTTTGATCTAACGCCAAGAGTTCCTGAAGCTTTTAATGATCCTCAGTATATCTTCCCTTTCGAACTTTTGACAGAAGAATGATATCTAATCTTCAGCTTCACTTTGTGTCTGTCAAACTACCTACACAGTTCAGTGGCTTCCCGAAACTTAGAAAGCTTGATCTGCGGGACGTCAAGGTCCCTGCAAAAGATCTCCAGTCCATGTTGTCTAATTGTTATTCTCTTGAGTGGTTGAGTATGGATCTTTGCAAAATTGATGGTGAACCTGAACTAAAGGTTCAGAGTCCACTCCCCTGCTTGTTATACTTGAATATCTCGTTTTGTGAACTAACAGAGGTGGAATTTCATGCCGTGAAACTAAGAACATTTGTTTATGAAGGATCAAAGGTGACTGTTATTAACCTCCATAAGGTTTCTGATGTGAAAAAGGCAAATATATTTTTTGGTGGAGCGACTATTGGGGATGCTAGTCCTGCACTTGCTAATGTGCTCACAAATGTGCAGAATCTAACCTTCAGAACTTTTGTCCACCGGCCTGAGGTCTGCTCTTTGAGAGTTCTTTACAGTTTGCGGTTAATGCCTCAAGTATTGTTTTAATGGATGTTTGGTCGTATTTCAGGATCCTCGCCTGATGAAAATATATCCAAGTTTTCTCGATTAAAGTGTTTGCAGTTGTTGTTATCCTACGAGCTGGACGTTGACAACCTATCTTTGCTCCTTTTTCTTGAGTTAACTCCTTTCATTGAGAAGCTACAAGTGATGCTCTGCCTTTTATATTTATCCAATGCAGCTACCTACTTATATGTGTGATGCTCTGCCTAGCGCATAGGTGTCGCCTAGGTGGCTGTACATTTTGCTTGCGACTGGTGTGATTTCATGTTAAAGGAATATTGAAATTAAGAATTTGATATTATCACGCATCCATGATTTCCATGGCCATAGTTTGTATTTCTTGACCTTGAATTTGTCCCGGTTTTATACGTAGATGAAGTCTCCTAAACCCGTTTGTGTGGAAAAATGGCTAGGTGCTATGCGATGCAGTGTTGCTTCAGTTAGCACCTATGTGTCACCTTCTGATAGAGTGTACAATACTTCTATTTGAACTTTATGTCTCAGCTTACATTGCAGCTACCTACTTATATGTGTGAATCTTCTTACTGTGAACTATGCATTGGATAACAAGTTTGATGATAAGCTTTCTGTCCTATGCTGTTTAGTAGTCTATTTGGTTTCTTCTTTGTGGAAGGAGCATGTATCAGGAGATTTGAGCATCAGCACAAGCATCTCAAGAATGTCTGCATTACCGGATTTAAAGCATCTAATGGCCAAATCGAATTTCTTGTACATATTGTGGAAAATGCCCCAGCATTGGAGTCTTTAACCAAGACCAGTCAGATAAATGGGTGAGGAATGATCCTTTGTTGGTTAAGAGGAAAGTGGGAAAATATATTGATGGAGCGGTTTACGCAGCTGTTCAAAAAGATATATTGAAGAGACGGTTTCATCAAAATGTAGTTTGAGGTTGTTATTTTAAATAGGTTGTGATCGAGAATGTTTGTAAATATAAGCAGCTCCATTTCGCGATAGTTGTTGGGCAATATAACAAGTCAGCAAAATAACCGGCCTTTGATGTAACCATTTGAAAGTCGCAAACGCATTAGATAGTCAGTGGGTCGAATTATACTTTTCTATATATATCCCCAATATTATATTGTCAAGATTGGATTCTGTAGAAAAAAAAAATAGATCCAGATTTTGTCGAGAAATGTTTTGGATGATGAATCAGACTCACTTTATGGAATTGTTTGGATGGTGAACCACGGCAAGCATCATGTTGTTCGTCAAAGGACAGATCTTTGGTGGCAAAGACACTTATAATACTCAGAGACATGGGCAATTTTATCCTGGTTTTTCAAGCTGCTTAGTCCAAAGTCTAATAGTATGGTGTTCTTCGTGTTAGGAATGCCCAATTCAAAGGACACCAGACTATGAATGATACATAACTTTTTGCTTCCTAACGTGAAGTCATGCAAAAACGAAACACACAAGCACACGTAGCTCAGCAATCAAGTCATGTCGATGAACAGGAGCGTATCTACAAAATCTACATAAAATTTCTAGGAAGTTGATAAAATCCCAGCAGCAAGGTACATGATGTTCATAGCAGAATGTGACAGATCCTTCTATTGTAGAAGGAAACCCGTCTTCTGATGGGTACCTTCCAAATCATCAAACAGTTTTCAGTTAGTTTATATTTGACAATTTCACTTGCAACAATCATACGTAGAGAGCTTCCACTGGCCAGTTTGCAGTGACGAGGATACATTCCAGCAACATATGTACCACTTGCACAGTTCACCTTCCTCATTTCCAGCAATCTTGTTCGAAGCAGCTCAATGTTAGTCATGACAGGTATCTGCACCAGTAGCATCACACATCATAAGGGGAAATCATTTATAATAATATCATTATTTTTTAGGCTTAAATTTTAGCAACCTCTATAACCAGAAAAGAAATGATATTGACATATGAAATACGGACTCAACAAACCTAGGTACAATATAAAACTATTAACAAATTTGACACTTAGACAACAAAATATCCCATATTTTCAGCACTCATGATACCAAATAACAAATTTAGAGATAAGTAGTAAGTATACCGCTTTAGGAAGAAAATGACTCATCTTATACAAAGAACTAGTGGAGAAAATAGGTGGACATTATACCTGTTGATGGTGAAGGCGAAGGAAGAGATGAATCTTTTTTTCAAAAACGCACCCATTGGCACGTACTTCATTAAGGGAAAATAGAGTTTTACACGTCGCACACTTTAGCCAAAACAATTGGCGAAGCGCATTTAAAAACACACATACAGGAATCACCGGCTAAAGCGGTGGTGCGTTAAGGTTGTACTAAAAGTTAAACTAATGTGCGATGAGAGTTGTAGAGCGAAGCGTCGCGGCTCTGACTCGGATCAAAAATCTCACCCCAGCGTGCCGGCAAAGCACCAGGCCGCATCAAGGGAAGATCTCGTGCATACGCTTACGCTTGCCAAGCGATCCGACTTCACGAAAGTGCTCCCGGAGCTTACGCTGTAGCTCGGGGGGCGCCGCCTCGACCTGGCGTCCCTCAAGGTTGTTGAGCAGCTCCAACAACGTCGTCTGCTCCCAGTGCTCCGAAAGACGGTCGTGCCGGTTCCGCCGCCGACGGAGACGAGCACGTCGTGCTTTCCATTCTTCAACGAGGGACCTTGGGCGGCGGCGGGGGGGGCGGGCCGTTGAGGGCGGCGTCAAGCGGGAGGGGTGGCGACACGATGAAGTCTGGGCGGAAGCAGCAGTGGGCACGATTGCGTGCTCCCGAATCGATTCCCCGGAGGCGACTGGGTCCGGTGGCAGTTGGGAACCAGGGGCGGCAGGAGGCGCGGGAGTGTCCCAAGCATCTGGAACTCCTGACTCATCCCAGCGGCGAACGCCGAGGGAGTGGAAGGATCCTGCGCACATTCTCCCGCCTTGTGGACGGCTCGGCATCCCGGAAGGCTGCGTGGAACCTCGCGGCGGGCGAGGAGTCGGGGTAGGCGTCGCGTGTACGGGACGCTTGGCCCACTTGCCGGGGCTGGACACGCCGCGCGCCGGCTCCGGCGGTGATCGCGAGCGGATTTGGTGGCTAGCCCGGCCGCTGCGACGCGGTAACGGTCGTCGGCGACCACGTGTCCTCGCTGCGCGGTGCAGCAATGGCCCGTTTCCGCCAAAGGCGAAGTCAACGAGTCGGCGAAGGCGGGCGGGCGGCGAGCGGCGGCGGCCGGTGGAACATCCGCCGAGGTAGCCGAGGAAGGAGTGTGAGGAGCCCAATGCCTCGCACTTGCTGCACCGGTCATGTCGGCGCTGGTGGGTCTAAGTGAAGCGGCGACGATGCGGGACCGGTAGCACACCCGGGGTCTACGGACCCCCCCCCCACCCTCCTCTGGGAGGCCCCCCCCGGACAGCGAGAGGCATGGCAGGGCGGCGCAGAGCGTGGATGGCGGATTCGCCAGCACAGCTGGAACCTCCGAGGCATCCGCCTCAGCGAAGCAGAGCGCGAGGAAGAGATGAATCTTGAAGCGAAGCTTTCTCTAATATTGCATTAATGGTAGGTCCATTGAGTAAATGATTAGCACCCTCATCTTCAAAGTATATTTTTAGTACTTTAGCTCTCTTGTGACATAGATGGAGGCACATCTATAGAAATTTGAACATTTTACTTTTTCCATTGAGATATAGCCCTCTTGTCTTCGCTAATGGAAGAGACAATTATTGTCGCAGGTCAACACGAGAGGGCCCAGAGGCCGCCACCGCCGCCGCCGCCGTCGTTATCTTCATCATTAAGTTATCTTAGACAATAGTTATTTAGGGAATAAAATAGAAGGAAAGAATAGAATAAGAGATTACTTTATATGCAAGTCTTTCCAGGACTATAAATACAAGGAAGATGTACCCCTTGAATCTTAAGCAAAGAATAGAATTATCTTCCCCTACCTCTCTCCCTTCTCCTCTCCAACCCTAGCCGTCTCTCTTTCTTTCTCTCTCTCTCTCTCTCTCTCTCTCTGCCCCCTCTTCAACTGATGTCATTGCCCTCTCTCTCTCACGCTGCCAGCCACTACTGCCGCCGACAAGGGCCCTCAGGCAAGACTGTGACAATTATACATTGAACACTAATATGGTCAGTGTTGATTGTCTCTTAAAATGAAGGCATATTGCTTTCATTATCCAAAGGGACATTTTCTGATGACGAACTATTGCTTGAATCAAATGCATTAATCATGCTTAGGATATCACTAAAACTTTTAAGTGAGGAACTTGCATGCCTAAAAAAAGTCTTTGAAAAAGGTCCACAAACTCAGCAACTCGAACAAAGAGATGCCCCTCATATCCAAACTACTTGACGATATAACCACAAAGACGAGTTAGGAAAGCACTTTGTGCAAGTATAGTACTCAACCCCCTAAATTGAATTGCATCTTGACTAGTGATAGCCATTTCAGAAAATAGTATAGCCCAACACCTCAAACATCTCCAAAAGTGAGGTAGTTGCAAATAATCTAAGAAAAAACATTATATAGTTAATAGTTCGAAACAAGATTTCTTCAAGTGAGAAGAAGAAACACAACCAAATTCTTTGTCTTGCTTATTGCAGCTATCACTGGGATAGGAAGCAAAAATTGGTGACACATAGGTAGTTCTAATATTTGTTCTCTCAGAGACCTATACCTTCCAAATCCAAATCATAAAAGTATGAATATCTTTTTGATGATTGTAGGAGTGCAAGTAGGATTGACAGGACCGGAGTGTCTGTCATTGGCAATAGAGAGAGATGTAGATAGCCAAGGATCATCAACACAAAAGAGTTGTATGAAGAGAAGGATCAACATCACCTTATTGGTCATCATTTCCCGCAGAGGGGTAGTATGGTAATAGGCATTAACAACATATGTTCGAATGTCATTTGTTGCAAAGGGATTCGAATGTCATTTGTTGCAAAGGGAGCAGTAGGCAACAAACTTTAGTAGCACCTGTTCGAATGTCATTCGCCTAAATAGACCGACTTTGCACAACGTAAAGACAAAAAAGAAGGCACAACGACAAGGAAGAAATGTTCAAATGCAGCACTCCAGGTCTCGATGGAGAAGGATTAGCATCACCTTTTTGTTATCATTTGCCGCAGTGGGAGCAGTAGAGTGGTAGGCATTAGCAGCACAAATCTAGAGCTCATTTGCCACAAAGGTTGCGGTAGGGTAGCAGGCATTAGCAACACCTGTTTGGATGTCATTCACCTCAAAGGACCGTCTTCGCACAATGTAGAGACCAAGAAGAAGCGTAACAGCGGCCCGAGGAAGGAGTATCCAAAGGAAGCACTCAAGATCAATTTTAGAACTCGAACTATGGTGCTTGGCGGCGGGGCTGAGAAGGGGTAGGGTGGATAGCATGAGCAGGAGAGGAAAGACAAGGGCATCTGTGGCGAAGAGGTGGCCAGCGGTCAATGGTGGCAAAGAGGTGGCCAACGGTCTGCGGTATTGATCGGCCACCGCCGAGGCGCTAATGGCGGTGTTGTCTGCGAACCGAACTTTTTCTTACCTCTGCTCTACTCTATGGGGCCTCAAGTTTAGGAAAACATGATTAACACATGTATGGGTCATTTTTTGTGGGATAACTCTGAGGAGAAGCATAGATACCATTTAGAAAATTAGCAATTAGTAGCTCAGGAAAAATATATGGGTGGGCTAGGTGTTCTTGATTTGAGAAAGTCTAAACCTAACCCCTGTTGTCCTCCTGGATCTTTAGATACCAGCTGAACAAGGAGGTCATTTAGGTCAAGACAGTTGATTTTAAATATAAGATTGGGGATCCAAACCTGCTTTGCTCCCCTAATGTGGGTGCCTCCCCCTTCTACAAAGGGGTGTTGTGGGCAACTAAAGCTGCCTTGATGGGCATTAGATGAGTTGTTGGGAATGGAAAGAAGGTGAGATTATGGGAGATTCACTGGTTGGGGAATACCGGTTTGGCCATTTTTTTTTTTTTTTTTTTTTGCCCTTATATGTTATATAAATGAACAACATGGTGAGACTATTCACCAAGTGTGGGATGGTAATGAGCTTAAGCTCTTTTTTAGAAGAAGTGTGTCTGAAATACAAATGAACATGTGGATGGAATTATGTGCTTTGGAAGAAGGGACTGTGTTAAATAATGAAGAGGATTAGATTATTTTGCCTTATACCTATAAAGATACCTATTCAGTTCAGTCACTATATGCAATTATAAATTGTAGAGGGGTTATATCCCTGTCTTTGTTCATTCAGTTTGGAAGCTAATAATCCCCCAAGGGTGCAGTTCTTTCTATGGTTGCTATCTCATAACAGGTTGTTAACTAGAGACAATTTACAACAGAGAAGGGAAGTGAATGACAAGAGTTGTTTATTTTGTGCTGAGAAAGAATCTATAACTCATTTGTTCTTTGAGTGTTGTGTGGCCTCAATGACCTGGAAAATCATTGTTGATTTGTTGTGTATTGAGATAGGAAGCAATTATGAATATGTTGCAAAGTTTTGGCTGGCTAATAAGAAACATATGCTTACCAATGTTGTCTCTTCTCCTGTATTATGGTCCGTCGAAATTATGTAACGAATTGTGCTTTCAGGGTGTTGTATGGCTGGGGCTAAAGATGGTGTTGATGAAGTTATCAAGGATGCTAAGAGGGTAGCTGTCGCTGTTGAAGGAGGAGGAGAGGAGTCGCCTGGAGAACCTGATTGTCTGGCTAGAAGATATCTACAAGGGTCCGGAGCTGATCGAGTGGACCTCAATGGCGTCGTCATCACAGTCGGCTCAATTGGATGTTCCATCTTCAGAGGTTGCCCGAACTGATTTGGCAGAAGGAATGTCTTGTAATAATCTGTTTGCCCAAACTGCATGGGTCGGCGTGGGTGCGCTTTAGCGCTTAGACTGTGTGCTTGGATGATCATTTTTGCTTTTGAATGAAAGCTAGGGAAACCTTTTCTCTAAAAAAATACATTTCCATCTTTTTTTTTTACTGCCTGCCGGCTGCTGTGCAGTTCGTGTAAATACCAAGGGTCATGTTATCCTCACAAGAGCTGCTGTTGCGGCTGAAATGACGATTAAAGACCGACCACCCTGAACTGCTGTCTTTCGTGTAATAAACGTATAAATGAACATTTTGTACTAGGTCGTCATGGTCATTGGATGGATGATCAGTAGTGGTACCACAACTAAGAAACATGAACAAATAAACAAAATAGTTGGATTAACAGCTATTTGCAGTTCTAGCCTTCTAGGATTAGAGATGGGGACCCACACTCAGCACTAGTAGTGTCTCCATACTCATCAAGTTCGTGAACTGAAATATTATAAGGCTCCGTAAGAAAATTTCGTTATTGGCTAGCGATTCACAAGGCATCAAGACCTGAGTTTCTGCAACCGTGACTAGCTTTCGTGCTTCTGCTGGCAGGACGCAAGATGGGGTCTCTCATGGCAGGCTGGGACTCGCTGGTTCCTGGCGACGACGGCAAGAAATGTACGCGCGCGGAACAAGATGGGCACATCTCTAGTCTGCCGTTAGTTGACTGGGACTGACTCTCTGATATAAAAATGATTAGGCAACATTGTGTAAAATATCAATTCTACCTATAGTCCACATGTTCCCTTCCACCAATTTCCTACTGTCATGTAACTGAAAGCAGGCGCAACACTATGCCTCATCAGTCATCACCTGAATTCTCAGTTCATTTTCATCAGGTACACAAGATAGCTCAAGGCTGCACTTTCAATTCCAGGCCCTCGTCTTCACATCCTAGCAACTATTTTTCCCAGAGAAGCGAGTGTGGGCATAAGCGATTGATGATTCATCCTGTCTCTTAGCATTTCCTTGAATTTGTACAAATGCATTTGTTTGAGTGGAAAACATTCTTCCCCCTGAATTTGAATCAATTTCCTGTCTCCTACCGTCCATGTTCTATAAAATTAGAAATTTCGAGAGGAACTCCTTAAAATTACAAAACCAAAAAAATGGAAACTATGCTAAATTGGTATCCTCTCATACAAAGTCGAGCATCTGTCTTACAACATGCCATTTATTTTCAGCTGTTACCACCTCATTCCCTTTCAAGCTAAACAGACAACCATCTTTTGCACATGGGCAGAACGTCCATGGAACCCCAAACATTTCTTAAGATTTTTATTGGTCCTTATAGCACGGGCTTTACAAAATTATTCCAGAGAGTTTCTTCTCAGTAGCACTTTAGGCCACTACCTGGAATGTACAATTTCAGCCTCAATCATGTACAATGTAAACATCACTAGAACAAAAAAAAAGAAAGAATAATTCATTCGGCTAGTGAGAACTAGGTAAAACATCAGTTGGAATAAACATGCTAACCAAAAAATGGTTAGATAGCAGGACAAGTTGGATTACTGTCAGATTCGAAATAGCGTAAGAAGTTGTCCAACAGAGAGTTATCCACAGAAGAAAAGGTAAGATAATATTCAGGAATGAGCTCGGCAGAACAAGAAACTAACAAACATGCAAATAGCCTACAGAACAAGTCAAACCCAGCTCCACTATAAATAATAACCATAACTTAAACTTGGATTATGAGCAGTCAGAGATAATTGGTGATTCTTCTGCACAAATCATAATTGAGGGTCTATGAGCAATTGAGCAGTCAGAGACAACTGGTGATTCTATCGCAAAATCAGAATTGAGAAGGCCTGCACACAGTGGACATCTGCTAATGAGCATGGATTGCAGTCCCACCATCTGCCTAGAACACAATTATATAGATGCTAAGATTAGACTCTAGAGAGCCCAATACCAGCACGAGCCTTAACATAAGCATCTGCAAGGCCAAGAACAGAGTCCTTGTGACAATCGACGAACCTCAATTTGAAAGTCTCCTCTCCTAATTTTGCAAATGTGTAAAAGCTCATATTGGTACTCAGCAATCCCTTTTCCCGCAGGACCTTCATGACATAATGCCTCGGCAATAGCCTCTTCTCCAGGCTGTATGCCAGCAGATCACACCTTTTCACAATGTGCCGTGGCTCCATTGCAACCTCGTTGACTAGGAACTCAATCTTGCGAAGAAGAACCTCGTCAGACAATCCTAATATAGCTGGCACCTGACACACTGCAGTTGAAACCTCAGATTCAGAACAACCAAGAGTCCTCTTGAAGAACTCAAGCTTGGCAGCAACCTTCTCTTTGGGAATAGAGGCAACGGCGGACACCGCATGCCTGAATAGCCCCGAAGTGGGAGGCACCCCAAGTTGTTCCGCCCGTAGCAAAAATTCTTTCAGGCGTTCTGGGTTGACGGTAAGCATCCGCGGCTTGTGTGAACACAGCTGGACAATACCTCGAACACCGCACTGACGAAGCAAAGCTATGTTAGGCTTGATTCTGCTCTCAATGCTCACCGTGAGGAGGGAGCTGCTCTTCTTTAGGGCCACCAGGACCTGATCAAACGAGCCATAGAAGGAGATGAAGTACTCGAGCCTGGGAACGACGTCGCCCTTGCGGAGAGCGTGTGAGGCGACCAAGAGGAAGCGAGCGATCTGGGGAGTGGAGAGACCGAAGCGGTCGCGGAGAGCAAGAAGGCGGGGTGCAGTGTTCTTCACCGACGCACGGAGGAGGAGCGGGTCCGCGGAGACGACGGCGGCGATGTCGGCGCGGGAGAGGCCGGCGCCGGCGAGCAGGGCGAGGATGGCATCGGGATTGGAGGCGGAGTTGAGACGTGAGGAGGAGAGCTCGCGGGATCCATTGGGCGATATCTCGCGGGACGCCTTCTTGGACACCTCGCGGGCTTGGGCTTGGGTGAGGCCGCAGGCAGCGACGAGGTAGTCCTCGAGGGAGAAGTCCGTGGGGGCGATGGTGGTGGAGGTGGAGAGGAGGCGGCACCCACGGGGGTGGACTGGGGAGTGTAGCGTGGAGGTGGCGCGGAGCAGTGGGAGGAAGCGATTTCGGAGTTGCAGCATGGCGGCGGCGGACGGGAAGGCCGCGGCGAGGGCGCCAGACTAGGAGAGGGGAGGCTGCAGCGGCGGCTCGCTCGAGGTTCGCTTGGCCGCGCATCCGCATCCGGCGGCGGAGGAAGGTGATGATGGATTCATCGTACAGTACAACTGTGTATGGGCTGTAGCCTGTGGGCTGATCCATGGGCCAAGTGCCGCGAGGCTCATTAGCCCATCTCCCTCCATGATCAAATCAGTGACCGAGCGTCCCAATGCAAGACTACAACCACTGGCTGCCTTTGTTTTCCACACTAACTAAATCCATATCAGTTTTTCTGTCAAAAAAATCCATATCAGTCTAAGAAAAACTAAATTCATATTCAAATCCAACTTAGCTTACTACAACTTGAATTCGAGGTTGAGACAATAAAAAAAATCATAATTGTGAATTTTGTCGGACTTCGAGACCAAAAACTATTCGTTTTTAATAAACGTTACAAAACGAAAAAGGGTTGCAAGAGGCCTTGCGCACCTCACGGCAATAAAACACTACTGACCCACCAAAACTCACTTCTCCCGGTCTTCAAACAGCAGCAACTTGTTTCACATGCGCCAACTCGTTTTGAACCTCCTCCGGAATGGCCTGGTGATTCCAGTCAAGAGCATGCTCAAAGAGATAACCCCTCCAGCTTGCATCTACCTGTGTATCCCATGCAGCAAGTGGGGTCTTGACCCCAAGATTTTCAATCTCTCCAGGCAGAGATCAAATTTCTGAAGCTTTTCCTTTGGGCGAAGTATCTTCCAGTTTTGTATCATAACACCTATTTTTTGAATCAGAATTCTCACATCTCTCCAAATACAACCGTGAAAGCATAGACCATTTCTTAGTTTCCAGAGCGCAGCAGCACATAAGATATTAGCCAGAAAGAATTTCTTATTACTTAACCACATACCAATAGATTCAAAAAGCTACCTATATCTCTGTTAAACAACTCAGAAAAATAATTCCACAAGCATTTAGCAACTACACAGTCAAAAAAACAAGTTCTGGACAGACTCCTGTTCCAAACAGAATAAGCAGGTCAAATCAACAACTTTTCTTCTTAGGCTCAGGTTATCTCTAGTTAGCAGCTTGTTTTTAGACAGGAGCCAAAGGAAGAAATGAACTCTAGGCGGAATTTTCAGCTGCCAGACAGGCACATGGACTGGGATTACACCCCTAAAATTGACTAACTCGTACAATGATTGGGAGGAGTAAACACCATTTGAAGTAAATTTCCAAATAAGAGAATCCTCCTCATCTCTAAAAACAGTAGTCGATGCCAGCCAGACAATTTCTAACAACATATTCATAAGCCTACTATCCACACCTCTTCTGAAAGTGCATTTAAGATTCACTCCATCACCACAGATTATTGTTATTATTAGCATTTGGATGCTATTTCAATTGATACTTTGCTATCAAGTCCGATTTTTTTAAACAAAAGTTAGATTTATTAAACAAGCACAGTAACAAGATTTTCATGTTTGTAACCATGGGCATTTTCAAGTCTAGAGACATGGGCAGTTGAGAAACACAAGTTCAAAAGAATTTCTGGAAACTGGTGTCTAGAAGTAAGGACTATTGGTCATCCAAACTAATTTGCTAAGGTCAGATTTTGTTAAATTTTGATTGGAAGTTGGAACAAAACTACAAAGATGTTATTACAATAAGTTCCTTATTTCAACTATTGATGGACAAAATTTATGTTTATTTAGTGCAGATCATGTGAGCTCATGTGAACCCAGAATGCCTGGTATATGACATATATGAAGGAGAACCATATAAATAATACCATGTCTGCTATCTATCAACCACATGCTATAACAGTAGAAATGTTTCAAGAGGAACTCCTTAAAATCACATAACGAAAAAAATGGCAATAAACGATACTGAGACTAGAGATTTAACAACAATTGGCTAATTATAAATTATAAAAGGTAACGTATTCTATTCTATGCTAAATTAGTATCTGCTCCTATGAAGTTGAGTGTCTCCTTTACAGCTTGCCATTTATTTTCATTTTCAGTTGTTACCATCTCATTCCCTTACAAGTTAGCAAAACAGACAACCATGTTTCATACCAGAACGTGCATGACACCCAAAACATTTGATAGAATATTTCTTTGGTCCTTACAACACAGGCTTTAGAAAACTGTTCCAGAGAGTTCCTACTCAGTGGAACTTTAGGCTACTGCCTGGAACCTACTAGTTCAGCCACAGTCATGTACTAAGCATCACTAGAAAAAAAAAAATCATTTAGCTAGTGAGAGCTAGGTAATACATCAGCTGGAATAAAACATGCTCATAAAAAGTGGTTAGATATCAGGAAAAGCAACTTACTGTCAGATTCCAAATAGAGTAATAAGTTGCCCATTACAGACTTATCCACAGAAGAAACAGTTAGATAATCTTCACCAATGAGCTATGAAGAACAAGTCAAACCTAGCTCCCTCCATCAAGAACCATAACTTAAACTTGGTCTACGACACACCAGAGATCACTGGTGATTCTACTGCAGAAATCAGAATTGAGGGTCAAAGAGCATTCAAAGATCACTGGTGATTCTATTGCATAAACCAGAATGGAGAAGGCCTGCACAGTGGACCTCTGCCAACGAACATGAATTGCAGTTCCACCATCTGCCAAAATTACACTCTAAAGGGCACAATATTAGCACGAGCTGTAGCATAAGCATTTGCAAGGCCAGGAACAGATTCCATGTGACAGTCGATGAACCTCCATTTGAAAGTCACCTCTCCAATTGCAGCAAATGATAAAAAACTCATATTTCTATTCAGCAATCCCTTTTCCTGCAGGACCTTCATAACATGATGCCGGGGCACTAGCCTCTTCTCCAGGCTATATGCAAACAGGGACAGGTCTTTGAACAATGTTCTGTGGCTCCATCGCAACCTCATTGACTAGGAACTCAATCTTACGGAGAAGAATCTCGACCGAAAATCCTAATATAGCTGGCATCTTGGACACTGCCGTGGAAACTTCAGACTCGGAACAACCAAGAGTCCTCTTCAAGAACTCAAGCTTGGCAGCAACCTTCTCTTTGGAAACACTGATGGTAACAGCCACTGCGTGCCTAAACATTCGGGAAGTAGGAGGCACCCCAAGTTGTTCCGCCCGTAGCAGATACTCCTTAACGCGTTCCGGGTTGATGGTAAGCAGCCACGGCTTGAATGAACACAGCCGAGCAAAATCTCGAACACCCCACTGACGAAGCAAAGCTATGTTAGGCTTGATTATCCTCTCAAGGCTCGCCGTGAATAGGAACCGGTTCCTCTTTGCAACTACCAGGACCTGCTCAAACGAGCCGTAGAAGGAGATGAAGTGCTCGAGCCTGGGAACGACGTCGCCCTCGCGGAGAGCGCGTGAGCCGGCCAGGAGGAAGCTAGCGATCTGGAGAGTGGAGAGACCGACGCGGTCCCGGAGAGCAAGAAGGCGTGGGGCGATTTTCTTCACGTAGGCGCGGAGGATCAGCGGGTCCGCGGAGACGACGGCGGCGATGTCGGCGCGGGAGAGGCCGGCGCCGGACAGCAGGGCGATGATGGCATCGGGGTTGGAGGCGGAGGAGATAATGCGGGAGCGTGAGATCTCCTCGAGTGGTCTCTTGGATACTCTGGAGAACCCGTGGAATGCCTTCTTGGACACCTCGCGGGCTTGGGTTTGGGAGAGGCCGCAGGCAGCGACGAGGTAGTCCTCGAGGGAGATGTCCGTGGGGGCTATGGTGGTGGATGTGGAGAGGAGGCGGCACGCGCGGGGGTGGACTGGAGAGTGTAGCGTGGAGGCGGCGCGGAGCAGAGGGAGGAAGCGATTTCGGAGTTGCAGCATGGCGGCGGCGGAAGGGAGGCCGCGGCGAGGGCGCCAGACCAAGGGAGGCTGCAATGCGACGGCGGCGGCGCATCCGCATCCGGCGGCGGAGGAAGGAGATGATGGATTCATCATCGTACAATACAATACAATTTACTGGGCTGTATCCTGTGGGCTGGTCCATGGGCCAAGTGCCGCGGGTGCCTCAATGATCAAATTGGAAAACTGTGACCCATCGGGGCGTTCAGCCAAGTCTTTTTCCATGATCAAATCGGTGACCGAGTAGCAATGCAAAACGGTGACTAGCAGCACTGGCTGCCTTGTTCTTTGCGGCCACCCTCAAAAAAAAAAAAAAAAAAAAACAACTTGTCGTATTCGAGGATTTTTGAGACAATAAAAATAATTTAATTTTGCGAATTTCGTCCGACTTCAGAACCAGCGACGAGCTGACAAATACAACCCATCAAAATTTTATGAAAAAAAACATTCTTTTTAAACGTTACAAAATTATATTCATAATTTTTTAGCATAATATTTTGTGAAACATAATTTTTCAATATATTTTTTACAAACTTTTATAGACAAATTATCTTCACAATTTTTCTACATACAATATTTACAACCCAACTCTTATACAATGATTCCAGTTATGGCATATGATCCTACATTGTTTTCATGCTCTTTAAAAGAATAGTATCTACCCACCTCAGCATATTTATCTAAAATGACAATCAACACGGAATATAGAACAACAAAACGTTTTGTAAAGTACAGAAATTCTGAAATTAAACAGTTGTTGAGTATTATTACCGGCCGGTACCGGACTATATGTATAGCACCACTAGGGGTGGGAGGAGGGATTTTTTTATGTATTTGGGACGTTTCGCGACTAAAATGCCGCGCCAAAACTGGGCCCTTCAAGCATGAAGATGGACATGAGGATGTTCCATTTCTCGAGCAGTGCCGCCAAAGTACTTTTATGAAAAGAATAGTATCTCTCAACAAAACAGACAATTGATGACAAACGTTTTTGTAGAAGATGTTAAACTGTTGTTGAGTGCGGACGATGCATATGGCACCTTTTTTTGTTGGGACCTGCAACTCCATTCTAAACTTGAAGATGGAAGGATGACAGTGCCCGTTCTGTTGATAACGTTTATTAATGGTTGCCATTCCATTTGGCTTGGGATGGATGGCATGGGTTCCGTGACTTTGGGCGATGGGGTCCGTGACTTTGGGCGACCCGGACCCGGCCGTCGGAGGACAGTGGAGAAGATGACGACGACGTTCGACGGAGCGAGCTGACACGCCCTCGTGCGTGTCACGCCGGACAACGACGCGCGCCTAGTCTATCCAGATCGACGCGCGCGGCCGTGCAGCTGGGCGTCTATGCTACGAGTTATGGGAATATATTCAACACACACAAGATCTGTTCTTGGCTTCTTGCTGCTGAAATGATGATAAGGATCAAGGACCGGATCCTGCTGGTTTTCGTATAGTTAAATAAACATTTTGTTCAAGGTCGTCATGGTCATCCGGTGTATATATATATGGATCATCTGTAGCAGTGGACAAAATAGTTGGACTAATAATAATATAGTATAGTACTAGTATAGTACACTTAGTGTACTAGGATTAGAGATAGGGACGCACACTCACCAGCCTGTCATGGTAGTATTTTCCAGAGAGACATACTATGCATCGTCCTCGCTGCAAACGAAAACCCGTGTGCTCTGCTGCTTATCCTGTGTGCTGTGCAGTTGCCGCGCGCTGCCACCTTGAAAGTCAAGTACCACACCACATTATAAAAACGACCACCTGCCGCCGCCGAGGCTTATCATACCACTAGCTACTGCATCCAATCCAAGGGAAAAGAGAAAGACACATCACACACACGTACAGGCACAGTCACACTAGGCGAGATGGGTTCTCTCATGGCTGGCTGGGACTCGCCGGTTCTTGCCAAGAAAGGTACGTACGCGGAAGAAAGCTACATCTACATGGGTTACATCCATCTCTAATCTCTAAGCTAGGCTCTGATATGTAAAATTCTGTACATTAATTACTGATGATCAGTTCACGCGCGCCGGAACCGGTCGCTGACCAAGGAGGAAGTGGAGGCGTTCTGGAAGCAGCAGCGTCGGAGTCAGAGGTCGGAGGACGGCGATGGCGGCGACCTCGCCTCTCCTCTCGCCTCGCCGCTGGCCACCGCCAAGGTACCTACTTACTACTCTCTCGTGCGTACGGAATTAATTTCGACAAAGAGTAACGACATGACATGAATGCATATTTTGGCAGCAGAGCCCGTTCGGGAGCTCGGAGAAGCCGGCGGTTGTCGCCGTGGACGGCCGCTTCCTCCCGGACCCGGCCGGCGGATCCGGAGACGGCGACGACGCGGTGGACAGCCCCAGCAGGAGCCGCGACTGGTGGACGCGGAGCAGCTGGGCGTTCCTCAACGAGCCGCCGCAGGAGGAGCCCTCCGCCAGGGGCGCAGCAGCGCTACACGCCACAGTTCCACGTCGCACGCATCGCCACCACCGGCAACGTCTGATCTGATCGAGAGCGCCGGCAAGGCAACTATGCAATTACCATGCACACGCAAGCCACGCCCCCGGTCAAGGCACCGGCTGATTGATCGACCAGCCGGCCGGTGCATGTTTCGTCTCTGTCGTCGTCCTTTGTGTATATGTACAGTAGTATGCGCGCCTATATTAAATTTTTGCTACCACGGTTTGTACCAAGTAGTGTATACGTACTATATATATGTACTCACGCATACGTAGTATGGTGTGTGTGATCGACCGAGCGAAATCTATTATGTGTAATTGGGATAGAAAGTTCACGCACACCTCCAGGCTCCAGTCATATAAACATGACGACGCTCTACAGTTTTTTTTTTTTTTTGTTGTTGTTGTTGAATCTTTTCGTGTGTGAGAAGTTGTGCCACGTCGTCCGTGCCTATGGACGCTTAACCGTAAATCTACGAGGTATAAAAATAGTATAACTTGGGGCATAGAAATTAGAGAACAGAGTCTAAGGTTCCCAATGCAAGTGTGCCCATTAGCTTTTCTCGTTTTCTGAAAAAATTGACCAAAACAGCTATAAAATTGTAAAATCTTTATATACTACTACCTAATAAAAGGATGAAAGTAAGACTATTTTTCGTACGGTAAAAAAACTTATTCACGGTCGCCTCGCTCCGTGCGACGAAGGCTCCGCTCCCGTTCGCTCCCCCTACGATACCGCACCCTCACTCCTCCCCTCGGTAAAAAGGAAAGAAACCGACGCTCCATGATTGTTGCGACTCCTCTTCCCCATCTACCACCACCTCCATCTCCCCGCCCACGCTCGCGACTACGGCGGCGACAGGAACTAGCGGCGGCGGCCATGGCGCGCGGCGCGCTGCTAACTCGCCTCCCTCCGGCAACCGCGCCGCACGCCTCGCGTCCGCCTTCCATGGCGTGGTCGTGGCCACGAACCTGCCCTCGGTTCCCGCGGCTAGGTGCCTCACCATCTGTTCAGCCAGCGGGAGGCAGCCCAAGTCTACTACGCTGTCGCCGCCTAACAACCCGGACAGGGCATCGCCGGACGCTGACGCCATCAGCGACGAGCGCCAAACAGGTATGCCATTTGCTGGTAATCACCTTCGCCAGTTCCATTTGTTGCCAGAATGAATGGAGAGGCCCAATCATTTGTGTTGCCTGAATCCTGATCCACTCACACTATCCCATGCTCCTGAATAAATGTACACTGAACCTTTATACAGCACCACGAGGAAAAAGAAACTATGGAAGGCACTTTCAGATTCACGTTGATTTTTAGCAGTGCGAAATTAACACGAGAGGCTTGCAGAACAGCAGTGCTGCTTTACAGGGAACTGAATGGTTGCTAATGTTCAGGAATTCCAGCACCTGTGTCTTTCCTCTCTTTTCTTCCGTGCAGTTCCTTACATTTTGCCATTGTCTATTGTCCACCACAAGAGAACAGCATCACTAGAGATTTGGAGGTTGTGACCTGGTGGTATATGATGCCATCACGTACGTCAATTTTCTAATAGGAATCTCATTATTTGATGCAGGATTGGTAAACAAGTGTCCATTACAATCTTCTCTTGATACCAATTTCACGAGAGAATTGAAGTAGGTGATTGAGGGGTTGCAAGCCTATTATAATTTTTGTCCCTTTCTTATCACTTTATCAGTGTGTCACCATGATAAATTAGCAGATCAAATTTACAAATTACAACTTACACGGGTGCTTAGTTCAAAGTAAGAATTAATCCATAGTGAGGCATAATTTTTCTTATATAAAAAATATGTTACCAATTAAACTTTTGCTTTCCATTTTCTATGTCTTTAATGCTTAATTTCCAAGTTCTTATCTGGGATTTTGGAATGTATAGCCTGGAGTGAACTTATATCCCTACAGTCTATATATATATGCCTAATTATGTTGTTTGAAAGTCTACAATTTTTTTATATCATTGCTAAATAAATTGTCAAATCTATTTGTTACCCAGTCTTCATAGACTAATATTCTTATTTAGTTTAATATCTAACTGTTTTCATTTTCTTTGTTCATAATTTTTAAAAAAGGAAAAAAGAAGAAGCAACTTAGATAGCTAGGCAGCGAGATATTGCAGTGACTACTGAAATCAGTTAAGGTGAGTGTAGTTGAATTTCTGCAAGTTTTGATATATGACAAAGCTGGCTACAAGGCCATTTGTTTGGGAAGTCTGAACCTGCGTATGCTTTTAGTTGTATAGATATTGAGATGTGCAATACACTGACATTCAGCTCATTAGTCGTTGTATATTGTTATCGTCTCAAAGCAAGATGAAATAATTAAGGCTAAAACATTCAGTACCTGACATGCAGTAGTGGTTTAGAGGGATGTGTTGGCACGAATTGAATAACTGACTTCTTGCAACTAAAAAGCAAACTGAATGCAAGAAGCAAATATTAGGCATAAAACTGATTATTATGGGAAGAGTGGTCTAATTATCGTTCAAAGCTGATTATGGAAAGAGTTCTAAAGGAAAGAATTAGGCATAAAGCTGATTATTATTCAAGTATGCATGTTTAGAATAATTTTGCAAATATTTTTGGTTGGTCTGAATGTTCAGAGCATTTGGAACTCTTGAAGTCCAGTGTGTAATGAGTATACGATGCTGTGTGAAAGTGGTCGTTTCTTAATAATGAAGTCTCTTGTTTATTGCAATTTACAACTAGAGGTGTCTATTTAGCGATTTACAAGTATTTCTTTACTTTGATTCAGACATTCACAGTGGTTCAGTACTTCAGTCTGTGTGCTCTATCAGAGGTTGTAGGTGGCAGTTCTAGATATTACATCATGACAACCATATAGCAACAGAGATCAGAGTTGCAATAGTCAAAGTGGTATAAATATGCATGTGTTGGATTAAATGTTATCCATCAATCAAATGAATCTCACCGAACACACTCTGACTACTTGATACTGATATCAGTCTCCATATCTTTTCTTTGGGCATAATTTTGAAACAGGAGAAGTAGGAACTAAGCCAATTACGCATTTCTCCAAGTGTATGATGTAAGTTGTTCTAGCATTTTCTAGATACTGAGCAGCAACACTCCTCTATTTTCCAGAGAGTCCAGAGTATTTTTCAGAAAACTGCTGTTGACACAGGCATCAGGGCATCAGTGAGTTTTCTGAAAACCACTCCTGATTAGATGACCAGTGGATGAGTTCGGGTTTTTTCATGGGTAAAAAAGATTCTGATGATGGGTGATGCCATCCTTATGACTTATGAGTCCCGATAAAAAAAAGTGTACGAGACACAATGTGTATTTTCTGAGCAATAATCACAGCAATTTTGTGGTGTCACACAAAATAGACCTTTTGCCTTTCACTACTTAAGTCTATCTGCCATTTAAATTTAATGATATGGCCTGCTGGCTGCTATGTTATTTATCTATTAGATCTTTACTGAAATGTTTTTACTTGAGGTGGTGTTCTCTGGATAGAGCTGCATCTAGGTCAATACTGAGATGTTCTTGAATCATCTCTGACTCTTTCACTAACTGCAGGTTTCATGATCACTAATATGTTCCTCAACCTAGAGGAGGTCAGAAACTGATTGGTGTTGCTTGCAGTCTTGCATATGTGCACACCTAAGGTTCTACTAGGAAATTACTCGCAAAAAGTAGATATATGGGCTGCTGGGGTGCTTCTGCATGTTGACAGTCTTCCATTCCAAGGAAACTTTGTCTAAGCTATAAACTCAGGGGGTGCTTCTGCATGTTGACAGTCTTCCATTCCAAGGAAACTTTGTCAAGCTATAAATTCAATAGAAGCTATCTTTGATGTTATAAAGATTGTCGAGCTTTTCTTTCTAAGCAAACTTTTTTTTCTAATCAAACATATTTTCTCATTGTAGGATCCAGCCATAGGAGACGGCAATGGCCTGGCGTCGAAATCACCATCGAGCACATCCAAAAGGTGCTCCTTTTCGCCCTCACTTTCTGTCTTCCTGGTTCCTGATCGGATTCTAAGTTGTGCCTTTGCTTGCCATCAGATGCTTGCGGCAATTTGGTCCAGAACTCTAGATAGTAGCCATGTCTATTTCATTTATAGCTATTTTGGCTTTTATAGGTCCAGAACTCTTCTATCTTACTGTATCTTAAAAAATAAATTTCTACACCAAGTCTATTAGGAATATGTTCTGAAAATAGCTCAAGCATGTTCATGTGCTGCTGACATTTGCTTACATGTTACAAACACAATCTTTGTCGGCCCCTTCTCCAGGAAGTCGGAGAATGACGCCATGCCCTGTGCTACCGAAATCAAAAGGTGCTTAGGTCGTTGGAAGTTGGTATTGTGCCTGTAAATATCAGCATTTATTCGTGCATTGTTGCATACATTTCTCTTTGGAAGCCTGAATGTAACTTGTTTTCCAGGGATTGGGCCGTATGTGGATGTGGCACTCTACCATGCGCCTTCACGACACTACTGGTTACTGATGCTGTCATCTATGTTCCTCAACAACCACCAGAGTGTATCAGCAAAGAATCATTGTTGGCATCTATGAAGAATGGACTGGCAGTGAAGATATTGAGCAAAGGGAAGGAGGTTCCTGATAAACTTGTTGACAAAAGGTTAAAACCATCACAAAGAATATAAAAAAAAAAAATTGTATGAAGTGATTCAGTTTCTCACTACATTGCAATACAAGATGATAAAACAAATGAAATTTGCTGGCCAAATTCCTCAGGAATTTCAGATGCTGGTGTTTGATATTTAATATTTCAGGATAATGGCTACATATATGTTGCTCTTGCCTGTACTTGTGTGTGCATCTGTTGTTCTTGCCCAGCACGTTTTGCTGCTTTAACATGATGAAGGTACATTGCAACATATTGTATTTCAGCATGCATCTGAATGTTTTATCTCCACATTCACCTGGTCACCCTGTCTTCTATTTTTAAATATAGCTTCTTGTGGTCCTATTCTATAGCTTCCTGTGGTCCTATTCTACCTGATTCCTGTTTGGCTGATGTTGTATAGAGTTTAAAGGAGCTAGCTAGCATTTCGCTCATCCATCAATGTCAGCTATCTACCTAACTGCTTGATCAACGTTTCACAAAGTGAGCCGTCTCTTTGGTAGGCGCTAAGCAATTGACAAAAATGCTCACCGGACGCACATGCAGTAGTTACCAACTTACCATGTTAAAGTATTTGTAAAAATTCCTCTTGACATTTAGTTGATTACATGAAAATTAATTGTTTGTGATCTTTCTTTAATTTTGCAGTATCATTATCTTATCATGCGATCTGTGTGCTTTTATATAAAATTTGTTATCCCGTTGCAACGCACGGGCGTTTACCAGTTCATATAGAATCAAAACGATGTCTAAAATTATTGAACCAGATTTTACGATGTCTAAATTCTTCCCTACGGCCCGACTTGTCTTTCCGGCCCGGGTCCGCAGTCATTCCAGGCCGGGCCGACTGGGCCGTGAAAGAAAGGAAACCTTTCCCTACGGCGGGCGTCCCCTTCCCAGTTCCCACTCTCCTCCTGCCTCCTCAAACAGTCAACAGCCCCAAGAAGAGTCCATCCACTCATGGAGCCCGCCGTCTTCTCCGCCGCCTCCCTCTTCCACGGCGCCGACGACAGCGACGAGGACCGAGGTATGAGCATAGCATCTAAGCAACCCCTCTCACCGCCTTCCCCTCTACGTCGCTCGCCGCTTGCTCCTAACGGCCGGTGGTGCTCTCTTTTCTGCATGCGGGGTTGAAGACAAGATTCAGATCAGCGCCGAGGAGAAGAAGCCGGCGGCCTTGGAGTATGAGGAGAGAACCCACGAATTCCCTGGCATGGTATGATTCCACTTGCTGTGTGCTTTCTGTGGTCTACTGAAAAACTGACATGCTGTTATGCAAAACGCAGCAGTTATGGTTCGGTTTAGTAATCCTCTGATTCTTAAACTGCGGATAGCTTAGATTCCCCTTGAATTATTTTGCGCCAAACTCAGCAAAGTATAATAATGAATAAAAAATAGAGTGGTTGTTAATTTAGTAAAAAGCATACTAATGATCCTGATACTGTAATGGACAGAGGAAGATTTTTAGGTCATTACTAGCTCCAAAATATTTGGGTTAGCCCAATTGATTTTCGTATTTGGTTAGTGACTTAGCATACTTTTGAATACTTTAAGTATATGGATGTGGTGCTTGCTCTAAAATCATGTTGCTACATTCTTAGATGGGTTAGCAATTTAGCATACAATAGAGTTCATGGGTCTGCATCAATAAATCCACGTGATTAAAATAAAAAAAAATGACTGGTCGGCTGTTTCGATTCATCAAAGGCTGCTCAACTTGTAGCTATTATTCGATAAGAGCTATGCGGATTTATTGATTTCAATTTCATTATAGCCATTCCTTATTGCATTTTTTTTTTTTTTGACTGAGGAAAACCCAGCTTTTGTAAAGGCCACACAAAGGGTAGCACTTAGTTCTTACACGAGAACAAACCAAGAAAGAAAAATAGTATTACTGGGAACACCAGTTAACCAGCACCGGCGCAGATACAAAAAATAGTATTAGTGGGAACACCAGTTAACCAGCACCAGCACTGGCACAGATACAAGAACTTCATTAGACGCCCTTGGGAATTTTCTCTAAGTTAACTGGAGTCATACTATTTTTCTTGTATCTCTTAGAACAAACCCAGCTATTATGTAGCATTTAGATGCAGTGGCGTAGCTAGAATTTTAATCTAGAGTGGTCGGTCAATTTTTTTTTAACAATATAATCTCGTTTGACACATCAATAAATATTTTTGTTTATTGTTACAATACATGGAGGAGCTAGAATCAATAGAAAAAAAGTTTCAGTAAATCATATTGATTTTAGCAGGAATAAAAACAGCTCCTTGCTCTGATGGTGCATAGAGTTGAAACTGAAGACAGATGAAGCTCAATAAAACATGGCATAAATATAGCATATCATTGTGCAAAGTATATAATTTATTGAAATGTATGACAAACATATTTAAAAAGTCTTAAAGTAAGTAATAAACTTTAAAAAATATTTAAAATAATTTACTATCTAAATGCTAATAATAGTTTACCCAAAATTCTAGGGTGGTCCGTTGCCCACCCGGACCACCCTCTAGCTACGCCCTTGCTTAGATGACTCCTTCCATCTGTATAAAGGTGAAAATTTTCTGGAAAACTTCATTAGACATCCTTGGGAATTTTTCCTCTATCCTCGTTTTGTTCCTAACATTCCACAATCCCCAAAGAATAATAGCAAAAACGAAGAGTTTAATATGATAATCATGACAACCCCTAGTAATCCAATTTAGTAGATTTCCGGTCCCATACCAAAGCTTCCTTTAAACAAGTCCAGATCACCCTAGCCACACGGCAGTTAAAGAAAATCGCACAAACCAACCTCTTCCAATTTCTGAAATCTTGCTCCCCCAAAGCTCTTTTGAACTTGATATTCCACCCATTCCTTATTGCATTACTACAGTTTTTCTTAATCTGGCTTGCGCTGAATTGTCCTCATTTTCCTTTTCTTATTTATCTATTTGTTCACCATTCGAAAATTGATATACAGAAACTGAATGTAAGGGAGTTCTCATGCCATGAGCTTAATGCCAACCTGTTGTGGCCTGGGACATTTTCATTTGCTACATGGTTGGTTAAGAACCAATCGATTTTGGATGGACGTCGTGTCCTGGAATTAGGAAGGTATGGGTGCTAGCGGTCACTTTATATATGACTAAAAAGTTTTACAACTACCCCTCTTATTGCCATGTTGGGCTCCATAAGTAACTTAAGATGTCGATACATCTATCTCTGAGGTTTTTCTTCTTTGCTGTTAGCACTGACTTGAGGCATGTGATGTGTTTTTTATGTGCAGTCAAAACTTTGCAAAACCATTCCTTCTGTGTCAATCCACCAGAAAAATTCTAGTCCTAAGCAGCTGGTTGGATGATGTGATAATGATTCTGTTGTATACTGGTATAATAAACAAAAATCTATTTCGTTTTCGTTTGACCTGAATACCCTACTGTAATTACGATTTTGTGGTGCAGCAAACAAAAGCTCTATTTTGTTTTCCTTTGTCGAATGTAGTCATAAGAACATTGTGTATATTCTACAAGTTGTCTATGCATTTATTTTTCATCTGTTCCTGCTTTGCTGCATAGTGGGACAGGAGCTCTGGCTATCTTTCTTAGGAAGGCATTTGAGGTGGACATTACAACCTCTGATTACGATGACAAGGAAATCGAAGAGAATATAGCTTACAATTGCCGAGCGAATACCTTGGATGTGTTGCCTCATATCAGACGTAAGTTATCTCACCATTCCAAACAAAATCTACATTTGTAGTATTTCTTTTTCCCAAATGTGTCCTTCATATGTATCTAGGATGCACCATTAAAAGGGGATTATTGTTCTCTCATGTTTCTTTTTAACGCGCAGACACATGGGGAGACCCATTTCCAGTTTCCAAACCAAATTGGGACATTGTCATTGCAAGCGATATCCTACTCTGTAAGTTACCAAGTGTATATCAAGGTACCTGATCTCCAATCTCAATGTGTTGTGGAATGACCTAACATGATATACACCCATTGCTTTCAGATGTTAAGCAGTATGACAATCTGATCAAAACAGTGTCCTTTCTTTTGACCGAATACAAGCAGAATGGTCAGAAAGATGACGGTATAACCATCATGAACAAATCAGGTACTCCCTAGACATATTTAATTATTTTTTGTAAATCATCAAGGATGTTGTACGAAGTGTTTCTTTCACTTGGCAGGAACGCAAGTACCTGCAAAATTACCAGTGTTTCTGATGAGCTGGCGTAGAAGAATCGGCAAGGACCTATCACTTTTCTTTGATGGGTGCGAGAAAGCGGGCCTGGAGGTGCAGCACTTGGGTGATCTTGTGTACCTCATCAGCAACAAGAGGTGAAAGCTGAGGAAACAATATCCTTGAAAAAAAAATGAGGAAACAACACTCATCGTTCAATTTCTCACGAAAAGCACTGGGGAATATACCTGGGTGGTCAGTGTTAGGGATGAAAACGTGGATTTTGAGTAGGTTTCGTTAGTGATGTTTTGATCAGCTTTCCAGTAAACACTGGTTTGTAAGAGGAAGGTACTGGAAGGACACATTTTGTTTTGTTTTCTTCTATTGACCCTCTTTCTTCGATTCTAGCTGAGATGTACTGTCGTGACTTATAATTGGTCAATTGCAACAATACAAAGCAAGAGCTACTATTAGAGAGGCACCCTGCTCATTGCATACGGGCTACTGGTCTGATGCCGCTACTGCATTCTTACAGGAGTTCAGCAGCAGCAGCAGCTCTGGTATACAACGTATAAGCGAAAATATTTGAGACACTACTGTTTTTACTCATTATTTTGGCATTTCATAAATGGGCTTCTCCATGAGCCAATTTTCAGCAGTCAGAACAAGAATCGACTAAACATGCCAAAATATTTGAGACACTACTGTTTTTACTCATTATTTTGGCATTTCATAAATGGGCTTCTCCATGAGCCAATTTTCAGCAGTCAGAACAAGAATCGACTTCTCAGCAGAGGTCGAAGATGGGCAATCAAATACCGCATGTAATCCGCTTTAATTTGGGCAGTGCACAGGTTGGTAGCTTAATTTTGCCAAAAAGCAACAAGATAATTTTCCAAGCCATAACCAGGACGCCAGCGCCTGATGCGGCTGTCAGCACCTCTGTGGATATGTATGCTGATAGGCTGCCAGATTATTATATTATTATTAATCAAAGCAGGGGAAACCGTTTTTTTTTTTTAAAAAAAAGAGACATCTTTCGATGTGCATGGTGAAAAACTAGATAGGTGAATATTATACAGGTTGCGCACACTTTACAAGCACACACGGACCAGACGTGGATGACATGTATACACGAGTGCGCTTAGCTAGGCGTTGCCGGTGACGATCCGGGCGGCGTGGAACTGAGGGTCACTCTGCGCCCTGCCCAGCAGGACCTCCTCCCCTGGCGGCGGCGGCGGCAGCGGCTCGTTCAGGAACGCCGAGCTGCTCCGGGTCCACCTATACGAATCATGCATGCAAATGCAAGCGTGCACAGTCAGTTCTGCAGACTTGAACACGTACGTACGGTACGGCGTATCTAGCTCGTGTAGCAATACGTACCAGCCGCGGCTCGTGCCGGAGCCATCGGGGTCGGGGAGGAAGAAGAAGCCCTCCCGGCCTCGGGCCGTCGCCGCGCTACGGGAAGAGACGAGTTGCTGCTGCTGGTCACCGGCGCCGTGACCGTAAGCCGAGTAGCACGTCAGGTCGTCGTCGTTGCTCCCCGTGCCGCCGCCGGCGCGGCCTCGGCCTGGCAACGGAGGCAAGGACCTCGTTGCCTCCAGCTGACGCTTAGAGGCGGCGGCGAGCGGGACAAGTATCTCCTGATGATGATGGACAGATAACGATAAGCTATACATATGGACATGGTGCGATTAATTATTTCTTCAACCTGATCGAACAGATATATTGTTGCGTAACAACGTGCAGCAAGCAGTACCGTACCGCGCGGGGAGAGCCGGCGGCGATGGCATCCGTCGCAGGCCTCACGTGCTGCTGCTGCTGCTGCCTCCAGAACGCCGCCACCTCGTCCTTGGTCAGCGACCGGTTCCTCATCAAACGAACTAGGCACGCACAACAAGCACATGATGTACACACATACATGAGATGGCGTAGGCCTGTCGGCCCGTGAGTTGCCGACAGGGGTAAAACATTATTCAAAAAAAAGGAGCGATGGCAGCAAGAGACCAAGACTGGTTAGTACGTAAGTACCGACATAGTTTTGTGCTACATACAACAAGCAAAAATAGTGCAAGTCCTCAAACAAAGAAAAACTCTGAATTTGCCTTCATAGATCGATGCATGGAGGACACTGGACACGTCATGTTATATATACCTTCCTTGTCACTCAGTACAGATGAGCTCCAACCGGACACGAGGGATCCCATCTCCACTACTACTGTGTCTGTGTGATGTCTATATGGATTATATGTCCGCTAGCTAGCTCCGGAAAGAAGTGTATATGTGAGACGATGGACGAATGGTCGATACTGATGATATATATAGCTCTCTGAAGAGCAACCCATGCGTTTTATAGACGAACCAGATTGTTGGCGATGGATGCATGGCGCCAGAGCAGCTGTCACACAGAAGAAGGCACCGTTTCCTTTCAAGGTTTATTGGACCAATCTTTCAAGGTTTATTGGACCAATATACAGCTCAGTACTGCTGCTGCGTCGTGCATGCGTGCATATCCTTTCCGTTAAAATACTCTATATATCTCTCTGCACTTTTTTTATCCGCCATTCACCCGTATTTCATTAAAGGTATCTCCTCTACACCTCAATCTATGATTAGAATTAGAACTTAATTTAATTATCTTCCAATCCATTTAACATATGCATGTAGAACATATATATGTGGATTGAGACTAATACATACACTTAAATGACCTACAGAGTAAAATTAACCACCTTGAACGTGATTTTTCCGACTAATCCTTACCAAACAAGGCCTCAGTCATTTTCATGAAAAACATATAGTAGAGCTAGCTATATATGTGTCTCTCATGCATGCAGCTACACCCGTCGACAACGCACACGCGTCACTATCCAGATCGAGTCGCTACTCTCTAGCTAGTGCGTGTGCATGCATCGTTTTAGCACCCATGATGCCATGCCGGCCTCGATCTCATCCATGCTTCCGCCGGAAAAGGCGTCGACGTACTGCACTGCGGCTTGGCTCGCTCGTCCTTATCAGGATTCAGGAAGCCTCGATGATTCTCCACCTTGTTCGCATCCGGCGACAGAAAGGAGCTTATCTTTCCGTAGCGGGCCGATTTCACATGGCCGGGCCCAAGTAGAACGCTTGTCCATCTGCGCGGCCGGGCCTTGCCTCACCACCACATTAATTAAAAAATTATTTGGTTGTTTTGTTTTGTTTTTCTCTTTTTGTGCAAGGTAGAGACGAGAGAGAGGATTCTTTTTCGTTCTTTGGATTCCAAATTGGCCTGTGCCAGTTCATGGAAGATTCGCCGCCATGTTATCTATCATCCACGACGAGGACCTGACGAGAGAGAGACGATCCGAGGCAGAAGATCGAAGAAGATGCCGTCATGGTGTACGAAATACGAATACAAGGGGATAAATAAATAAAAAATAAAATAGAGCAGGGCGGCAGCGCTACGCAGGCGCCGAGGGGAAGACGACGGGGACCCACAAGGCGAATATCCCCTCGGTCTGGCCCCACCCGACAGCGACCCAACACCCAATCATCCCATCCGGCCTGGCCGTCCCCCTCCGCCTCCCTCTTCTTCCCTCCTTGTCCTTCTCCCTCGCCTCGCCGTCCCTCCTCCCCGCCGGAAACACCCATCCGTCCTCCACTCCCACCGAGGAGGGAGGGAGCCCTCTTTCTTCTATAAAGAGGCCGGAACGCCGAATCTCTGATACTAAGGAAGAGATCGAGTGAGAGAGAGTCGCGCGCGGCCATCCGCCGCGGGATGAAGTTCGGCAAGGATTTCCGGAACCACCTCGAGGAGACGCTGCCGGCGTGGAGGGACAAGTACCTCGCCTACAAGGCCCTCAAGAAGCTCATCAAGAACCTGGTGCCACGCGAGCCCGCCGCGGCGGACCCCCTCTCCCTCCTCCTCCCGTCGCCCCCGCCGGTGTCGAGGGGCCGGGGCCGGGCGCTGTGGCTGCCGCCGCCGCGCAGGGGAACGTCGACCTGGGGAACTGGTTCGCCAGCATCCTCGACGCGGAGCTGTACAAGCTCAACGAGTTCTACATCGAGAGGGAGGAGTGGTACGTCATCCGCCTCCAGGTGCGCGCCAAATCTTGCCATCCATCGTCTATGTGACCTAGTGTGGGGTCGGGGCATCCAATTGATGCCTGAGTTGCCCCTCATCCCCTGTTGATCCATCCATTGATTTTTACGACATGTGCAGTATGTTTACGTCCTAGTAGTGGTTAAATCATCATGGGTACAAGTTTTTGAGATGTATGCTGCCTCTAGTATGTGCACGGGCATGTGCAGTTCGGAGAGAGTGGCCAGTTTCATGTTTAAGTTATCTCCAAACACCAAGAACACTGACTGGAATGACCCACAGTTTTTGCAATGACGACGTGAGCATGCTGCTGGACAATTTTACTTGATTTTCCATGGCATGAGCTGTATTTCTAAAGCCTTGATTAGATCGAAGATTGCATTTGGTGTCAAGGTCCATCTATGGTATGGTGTATGAGTACGCAATCGATTCAGCAATAATTATTTTTGCGTTTAGTAAACTGAAAATCAAGTTTTTGTTTACTATGAAATACGCCAAGCAATGGCGTGGGTCTCTAAAAAAAAAAAAAGTTTTTGTTTACTAGAACACTGATGACCAGATTTGTCATCTACATACCAATAGCCCCTTAACTGACCAGTCGGCAAAAGATACTTAAACTTAGTATCGCGAGATGTTTTATCATGTATACAGTCGTCGAACCTAGTGTTGCAAAAAAAACAGTTGCTGTTTTGCATGAGGAGCTATATTGACACACAGAAAAAGTTTTTCATCCAAAGAAAGTTGGGCTGCTCTTCCATTTCCTGAAAAATTGTTTGCCTGTGTACACTTAATGTTGAAGTGCCTCAATAGTCTCTCTAGGAATGAGCCGTATTTGAAACTCTCAAACTCCATCTGAAAGTATCTATGTCACCTATGGTCTCGTGCTGGATACATTAAGGGCTAAAATATTGACAAATTACTGTAGCTTTAGATCTTAGAATGTTCTGATGCCATGGAGGAAAGATTATCATAAATTCATTGCTAATCATTCTAGAAATGTTTTCCTTTTTATATAAAGAGAATGCTTTCATTGAATGTTTTCTACCCAACTAGCTTGGGACCAAAAGGCTATGTTGTTGTTGTTGTTGTTGTTGTTGGGAGGAAAATGTCTATCATGTCGCGACAATGTATCCTTTTCTTTCCCGAATTTATCAGACAATGTGATTAGACAGTAAAGTTTTTCTAGATTTGTTCTTTTCTTGTCCCTTATTTATCAATTAATTGCTTTTTCTTTGTCTCTTCCTTGGATTGGAGCTGTCATTCTAACCCTTTCTGTCCTTATTTCTCAAAGGTGCTCAAGGAGAGGATTGACCGCGTCAAAGCCAAGAAGAATGATGCTTTTACATCCAGGAGTGAATTTACTGAAGAAATGTTAGAGATACGCAAGGATTTTGTGATCATACATGGTGAAATGATTCTTCTGCAAACCTACAGCTCCCTAAATTTTGCTGGTTAGTACATCATACCAAGTTGGCCAATATGAAGTATTCTAATAGTAATGCCTGGCTTCTAACGTGTCCTATGTGGTGTACATGCAGGACTAGTGAAGATACTGAAGAAGTATGACAAGAGAACAGGCGGTGTGCTTAGCCTGCCTTTCACTCAGCGTGTTCGACACCAGCCATTTTTCACTACCGAACCTTTAACAAGGCTTGTTCGAGAATGCGAGGCTAATCTTGAACTTCTTTTCCCGGTCGAAGCAGAAGTTCTTGAGCCTAGTTCATCCTCAAATCTGGAACCACATGATGTGTCTAGGTGTGACCCAACATCATCCCACGATGTGGAAACCGTCGATGTTTACCGAAGCACACTTGCAGCAATGAAAGCAATACAGGGCCTTCGGAAAGCCAGTTCTACTTACAACCCCCTGTCTCTGTCAAGATTCTTCCATGGCGAGGACGGCGAACCCTGCTCTGGTGCCATCACTTCTGAGAGTTCACTGTCAGATTCCTCAACAGACTCCCAGATTCAGGATGCTGGAAAGGATGATAAAGAGGTGCAATCAAATTCGAGGGAGCAGAATGCTGCCCAAGGGGAACAGAATGCACAAGGCAAGCCAACTGATGAATAAACAGATTTTTTTTTTTCACACGCTGTCCAATAAGACAATAACCATTGATAAGTGTAAATGCTAATAATCTTGATGTTTAACCCTCTTTTGAAGTGACATATGCAAGGATTTCCTGATGGTGCAGTTTCATTTTTTTCTTCTTTTTTTCTTGATGGGTCAAGGGTAATGGAATGTTGGATTTATCATTGTTCCTATTGTGTTGACAGCATGCCAATTGCCAGAGGTATATAACGTGTAGTACTATTTGAGTTTCAAAGCAGTAAACGCGTAGAAGACCTTATAAGACATTTTGGTTGGTAAGCACAAAGAATCGTCAATTATCTCAATTGGTTGGCATAAAAAAAATATATCTCAATTGGCTGTTTATTCGTGCAAAGATTAACCCGCATTAGGGCCTTGTTCAGCAGAGGCTTCAGAAAATCCGTAACTATTTTCAAGCCCGACATTTGTTGCTTCAACATGGATCTTAGAGTTAGAGCAAGAGCTTCAACAAGTATATTTATATGGCTCATCTTGTTTATAGTTTGAATCAAACACAAATATTTAAACCACTTTAATTTTTTAATATACAAAATGTAAGATCCAACATGGATCTCTAAGCGGCCAAACACTCAAACAGGCCCTAGATAGGAGAGTAAAATCAGAACATACTCCATCAGAAACGCAGAACATTGTATTAGTATAGACTCCCTTGACAATTAAGGTTCACCTTAAGCTCACAACATTTTACACAGTTAGTAAAGAGCAGGGTGAGGGAGGTCGTGTGGCAGCAGCTGCTGACAATGAATAAACCCCCTTCAATGGGGAAAAATTAGAACAAGTAATACACACATTTTTACAATGTTAACTATGGCAACTCTTCAACAAAAATCACATTTTTCCCCAATTGCAACCCCTACTAATAGCCCATCTCATCAAGCTTGATCATTGTTTTCTTACATCGGTGATTGCAGGAACCTTGGCTGGGTAGCTAGACAAATCCACATCAAGCAATTCAGTAAGATCGTAAAAGCCCTCCAGGAGGATCAACTTTGTCCTTGATAGGGGTTGTCATTGTCTCTTCCTGATATGCCTGGTTGGATGATACACTAGATGTCACTGGACTGTTTGAAGCCACCACGGTGATGCCAGCCAACTCTACACCCTGCCCACTTGGGGCAGTGCTCCCTGAGGGATACTTTGTTTGTGCATTGTTGTCTCCTTCGTTGTGATTGTAGAGCACATATTCATTGTATGTAGGAGCAAACTGCAGAGAGTGGGGATTGATCAGACAAAATAAATGTTACAATATATAGGGGAATTAGGGTGTGAAACATCCGGGTTACCTGGTGAACAGTGTCATGGTAGAAATCATTGAATTTCAAAGCATGAAGAAGGCTTTCTTGAAAAACCCCTGAAGGGCGGGCATTGGGGCCAGCATATTCCTTGTAGGGGAAGGCAAATAAGTGTGCAATTGCTGCTATTAGCATCTCAACACACAATACAAAGTTCTGGAGATCGGCAGCCTTATCAGCATTCTTGATAAATCGAGATTTTGCAGCAAGGAAAACCAGGACACCCTGCAAGAAAAAAGCTTCAATTTATGGCTTGGATATCACATAAAAAAAAATATTGGCGAAATCTTTTGCAAACCGAAATACAGTTCTAGATTTATTTTAGTAAATAGATGGGCTGATGTTACATAATGGGAAGTGTGAAGAGGAGAAGTACTTGAAAAGTATTTACCTGCCAATATGTGAGAAACACCACCGATTTGATCATGATGAATTTTGGGACAGGATTATATGGCGAAGTAGATCTCTGCAAGCCGCATAGAACAATGCAAGGGCATACAAAGCCATTGAGTATGAGATTGTATATATGATAGTTATGTAGAGATAGGATTGGTTGACACTGAAGTTTCCATCTTTGTATTTTCCTTTGGCGTAAAGTATGAAGGTGATAACAACCAAAATAGGCTTGAGAATCACAAACTGCAAGCAACCTTGTTTACATCTTCGTATAAAACGCCTGTTCAAGACCACAAGATTTTTTGTCAGACTTTCATAATGACAGAATATAGTGGAGAAAAAAAAAATCACTTGTTATTGAGCAATGACAGAAAAATTTATGCACCAAGAACACTTACGCACCCATCTAGAGGAATAGCTGGATAACAGCAGGTCATCAGAATCCATGACGGTTTCAGAGTTCGCCAGTCAAACTTACCACCACAGCACCAGGACCTCCTACCCATGCCAGGCAGAGTGAGAGAAAATTGTAGATGACCCAGGCATCATAGCTGAAATAACATGGATGTGACGTTTCAGAAAATGCTGATTTTGAAATTACTAGTTTTAAGAACTTCTGTAACTACACTGAAAAAGCCAACAGTACATGGTCAAACTCACACAAACATAAAGACAAACAATGCCTAAGGTTTGCACTATACTAATTAGGTAGACGTGTTCAAGAGCTTAACAGGCACCAAAAAAAGAGAGAAAGAAAAGAGTAATAATCCAGTCCACATTATGACATGTGAAGACAGACTTGGCATCAAATATTACATTAGAAAAATAGCTGAGCTTACTACCAAATATTATGAGCTGTGAAGATCCTTTTTTTTGCAATTTTATGCGAAGGAGGTCATCTCTTAAACTTTCTCCACCTTGTTTCCAATTTATCATAGGAAAACACTCCAGAGTAGACAGAACCATGAGCACTGTCCATTGTTTATGAATTGATGAAGAGCTCACAGGATCAGACCAATATTCATAAAATTGGATAATCCATTTATGATCATCAAATATTATCAGCACAGTTGCTGACATATTTATAGTATATAGAACCATAAACAGTTCATACATACTGATATGTTGAAAGTTCATATGAATTGGATTACGCAAAAGTTTCTGCCAGTTCTTACTACTTATTTTGCTGTTGACTACAAATAGATAAAATCACAGCATAGAACATTACATGTCTCAACAGTGAGCAAAAAGTAGAAGCCATAATGCCACATTGATTTGAAGTTTTCATATGGAGTGACAAGAGAGGTTTGGTTTACAAGTAGAACTTACATCTCGAATAGAATTGAAATATATCGCGTTCTCAGGGAGGATAAGGGAAAGGAATGACATAACAGAATATACCTGCAAAATAGCACACACCTTTGGAGTTAATGTAATGAAAAACATATAAAGAGTGCATGTAGACAGAAGTGAAAAAATGCAAATGAACAATGGTCCAAATGTTTGTATTTTGCAAACTAGAAGTGTTGGCGTTAGGGTTGCATGAGTTCTACCAAATAATTGCTCTTACTCTTGTAGCTGCAGAAAATTCGCTTGTAGACCCAAACACTATCTAAATTAATACAATAATACAAATCCTAGATACAAACAATGGAATGGTCAAATCCAGAAATAATTTGTCATGGGAGCACCTACATTCCTAAGAACTAAGTGTACATACTTAATGAACCAACATCAAGTTACAGAAATCCACACTGATCAGATGGGCTCTACTCAGAGCCTCAATGAATTCAAATGCACGCATCAAAGTAAGCCACAGTCAATCAAAAAAAAAAAAAGTAAGCCACAGTTATATTGCATAAAGTTCCACGCATGGTGAGCATTCATTCGCATTCTGATCAGAATCACGTGCTCCAGCAAAAATTTACCAGCGAGTACTTCAATTCCATCACAGCCTAACTTCCACGGAAACTCACCAGAAAAAACACGTAACATACCGGCCGAAACCTTAGAGCGTCGACAGAGCACGCAATCGCGCAGGCAAGCAACTAGCTCCCGCAAACTGACCCAATCCGGACCTTATTCCAGCTAACGATCACGACGCGCTCTCGAGTTAACCCAAAACGTAAAAGCTCCCACGAAGGCAGCGACAGATCTGCCGCCGCGAGGGTTAGGTATGAGCGGCGAGCGGAGAGCATTACCGGGACCATGAATATGATGCGGACGATGAACCGCTGGTAGATTGGCTCGGCGTAGTGGAGGAGGTGGCGGTAGATGTGCACGAGCGCGACCACGCACGCCGCCGCTGCGCACACCAGCGCCGCGGCCGTGTACGCCGCCGACGCCCACTCCATCGGGCCCGCCCACCACCCACCAGCGCTCCTCCCCTCACGGGTCCCACCGCGGCGGCGCACGCGCGCGCAGCAGAAGCAGCAGCTAGGCGAGGCGGGGCTGATCGGAGGAGGAGGAGGAGGGGGGAGCCCAGGCAGGCAGGCGCTCGGCGTGGCCGCGCCGCGTGCGTGCTGTCTCTCCCTGTCCTGGTTTGGCTTGGTGCGGGTGGTTGGGTTGGGGAAGAGGAAAGGAAGGCAGCAAAAGCAGCGAGCCGGACGGAGAGGAGAGGGGTTAACAGTAGTCAGCGTCAATAGCACCGGTTTTTCGCGTCCGGTTTTTGCTTAACTTTTTTTTTTTGGGGGCTAATTTATTATAAGTGGTTTGATTTGATTTGATTTGCCTGGAGATTTGAAAAGTGGACCGGTGTTCGAGAAGGCTAGCAGGGGCCGCTGGAGCTGACGAAGCTTTGAATCGAATCAACCGTACGCGCAGTGGACTTGGACGCGAGGATTTCACGGGTGCAGTTTTTCGTGCGAGACGAAGCAATCTACTCGAATTTCTGTACAATTTGCTGACTGTACTAGTAGTATTTATAATACTCCTATCAACTCGAATTCACGTAATCGGATGTGCACCTGTCACCTCACCTGCTACTAATCATGGATGCTTCAGCCGACAGGCGGGTCATGTCAACATTTGATCATTGTTATTGAGTACACGGTGGTTAGCATTACTGCATCAACAAGCCTGTGGTTGCCCTTCTTGGGAAGGTAGTATTAAAATTGCGTGCTTTTTTCTTAGCTGAAATGGCCTCTCTATCCTAAAAAAATAAGATTATTGGGATCCAAATATCCAATATGTTAAATTTACTTAAAGGAAAAGAAGGCATTATTTATGACATAGAACAAATCTAATTAGACTTTAAAATTTTATTTAATGGGAAAACTTATTTAGAGACATACTGTAAATATTTGATATTATCTCTATAAAGTTAGTTAATTAAACTTAAAAGTAAGTTTAGTTTGTCCTAATTAACCTAAAATTATTTTTTTAGGACCACGTTGACGTTCTCTTTATTCTTGGTGCCATTACGATTTTTTGCGCCTTCAAAGAATCTTGCATTTATGTGAACCGAGTACTCCCTCTATTCTAAATTTTAAGAGTAAGCATTTCAATTCTGAAGTTTACTGATAATGGAGTCATGTATACGTTTGAACATGTCATCTCAGACCGTCCTTGCCCGACGCCCATGCCGCACCTCCCGCTTTGATAGTGCCTGATAGTTTTGATAGAGGAGGTTGCCGATCGAATCTGCACCTTGTATGTATGAGCTCACGAGATCAATACAAGCCAACGTTGATGCATATTTCTCTTTCATTTATGACATCAAATCTTCTCCCTATAATTTCTGCACCAAAAGCGGGCTAACGGATAGGGCCACGTCACCCGCTAGCCCGATGGCCGTCCGATCTGGCGAAGCAACGATACAGTCCGTCCGATTGCGGATCGGTTCGGGCGTCGATCCGAAAAGTTCTCGACCGTCGTCTGTGGCAGGCAACCGCGTGAACCTTCTCGACCTTGGACTCGAGCTCCGCCTCCGCGCGTCCAGGTACCGCCGCCACTCTGCCGTCACTCCGGCGGCCAGCGCACCTGTAGGCGCGTCTCCCGTCGCCCTACGTCCACTCGAGGCCGAATCGCGGACGTCGCGCGCGGCTCCCTCACCTTCGCCCACTGCAGTCGCGGCCCTTCACATCCCCGCTGCCACTCCGATCCACCATCCCATCCCATCCCCAGCGTACTAGCGTCGGCGACGGCGGCGCTCCTCCCAGCGTGGCCTGCCTACGCGCTGATGGCCTGGGCGCGGTGGCCTGTGGCATGGGGGCGACCTGCCTGCAGCTCCGGCAGGCTACTGCTGCGTCTGCTACCTATCCCCACCCCTCCCATTAATCCTCTGCGGTAAGCTGGCACTCGACCTCGTTAACGGGAGAGTTTCGGAGTCACTTTCCATGCAGGCAAGCCCTCGATCTCGGTTATGACAACGGATTCACTGCCCATTTTTAGGTAGGCAGTGGAGAAGATGAACGGAGTAAAGCGAGATATCTTGATTCAATCTACTTCTTGCTTCGATTTAGCATAGTATGCCTTCAGAGTCAACACTCCGACTTGATAAGTCTTATATATAGAATAAAGTGACCATTGAATTAATTCAATGTGGGAATAAATAGGTAAAGTGGGACAAAGCAGAGAATAAAGCACTTGCAAAGAGGTGCCTTTTGTTCCTACCCTGCTCTATTCTTTGCACAAAACCTGTTTCTATTACTCCTCTTTTGCTTGCAGGGCTCTATTTTTTTCCCACAAAACTTGTTCCTTAGTTAGTACATGTAACTGTTCTTTCGCTTACTTAAGCTGTAAAATTTAGAGATGTTGCAGTTCCTATGCTGAATTATGTTCATGAATCATGATATTCGAGCACTAGGTTTTAAGTTGGACTAAAACTAATCCGAAATTAAGATGCATAATCAACATTTTCACTGTTTGTACCTGCATATATATCTATCCTTATATAACATACAATTGCTACAAGGTTACAAAACCTTCAGGAATGTCATTCTTACCATCCAGAAGATCTAGAAGATTGACATTGAGAATGTACTCCACAATATTAAACTGCTCGCCACCAAATTCAGGTGCTTAATGCTTTGCGATGTTTGTCTCCATAGGGACCCGTGCAGAAACTTTACAAGGTTGTATTCTTTGCACAATACCTATTCCTTTCTTAGTACATCTGTCTAAAGTGTTCTTCCATTTTTTTCTAGGTTCATATACTGCAATTCTTATGGTGAACTTCGTAGATTAAATTGGAGCACATGGTGTTGAAGTTGGACTACCAGAATATTGGCATTGTCACTTCTGAAAAGGTTACATGTTTCATACGCAAGTAATATTCCTATCCTACACAATACCTGTTGCTCTCCCGCTTTATTGAAACAGACTTGGCACGTGTCACTCATATATGCACGCACAATACAATTTGGAAAATGTACCATTTCAAGTACAGATCCTTAGGATAAGGAATTTCGTATGCAATATAATCTATTTCTGGTGAATTGGGTTTTCTCCGTAACAGTCCCTGGCCAATTGTTCTTAATAATATTTTGCCTCCCTCGGCCTTCTTAGCCAGTAGCTTATATATCATACCATCTTGCTCCATGCATATATAGTTTTGACTACATCAATATATACTAAATTTCCAGTATTGATTATAAATAAAATTTGAGCTTTATGATTCCTATCGTATTTTTTTCCTGTGAATTTCTAAAACCAGTGACAGAATAGTTATTGAAACTACAATGCCACACCAAATAAGACCAATGAGTAAATGACATCTGATGATTCAGAGTTTGTTTCTTCATCTAATAATGCACACACATTCATGGGAAATTATTTGATGTTGCAACAATATGATCGGGCTTCAGGGTCTTACATACTCACATGGCACTTTCTCAGCAGGTGTAGGTTGCAAAGCCATCATCTTCCTTCGGCTACCAATTATTTATGTGATCATGACTGATCCCAGTTGGCATTTTTTTTGCAAAGAACCACATAATTTGGATGAAGTGCCAATGCCACTGTGTCTACCATATGAGTTCCTGATGGTATGCTCAAAACAATTGTAAAATAGAAGCTTCGTGAATGTGAATATTTTCGAAAGCATCTTCCCTGCTCTATTAGTTTGCCCTTTCACATGGTCTATACCATCTAACATCTACAAACATCTTTACTGTATTTCCTCGCATGTACAAAGAATTGCACTGTTAAGTTCACAATTTGTGTGTGCCTTCTTATGCTACCTTTTTTATACTTGGGTAAACACACATCCATTGTGCTTCAGTAATGTCAAGTCATACCATCTTCTTCAATGTCAATAGTTAACATATATAGGTATCCAACAACATACTACTCATGCCTTCACACAGAAAGAGGTGGTTCCTTTAAATTTGTTATCTAATCAAGGTAAAAAATGGATTATAAGTTTTTCCAGGATTCCAGGTGCAAAGTTCTAGACACATATAAATAGTTTTTTGTATAGTGTTTGTTGTGCTGTCAAATAATTCTACACAAAATTTAGGGGCCTTAATGTAAATTGTCTGTCCTATGTGTTTTTTTTTTTTTTTACCTAGAATATGGCTGAAACTTTGAAAATTCATACTAAATTATAGAAAAATTATAAAATAAAAATAAAGATGTTCTGGAATCCTTATGACCAAATCTATTCAGTGTAGATTCTTTTGATCCAAATATCATGAAATTTTTATGGTATGCTATACATGCTATACATGTGATGCTTGATCCGTAAAAAAAAATCACATTCATTGGTGCATGTAAGGTAAGGATGAGTTCTTTGCCTATCATTCTTTAGCCACAACAGACAGCTAAAAAAAACATAATATATAAATCTCAAAACTATAAAAACATGACTCTCAAACAATAAAAAAAATAAGACAATTCAACCTTCAAAATATATATACATTACCATATACAGCCATCGGTAAATGAAAATTTCTAATTAACACTAGAAAAACTAATATATTGCATAAACAACAATTTAGCTACCATTACTGTACTCATGTACCTAGAAAAAAAAAGGTGGCCACGCTAGCGGCAATGCTGCGCAGTTTTCTAGTAGGTATACTATGAAAAAATACAATTAATAATTAATATAGTGATAGTTAGTTGATATCATAAATGTTATTGTTTATTATAATTTTGGTTAAATTTGATATTCTTAGACACATCGCGATTGTTAGATTAATTGGTCTTGGCTCATTAGTTAAATAGCAATTAATCAAGAAAAACTCAAAAGACCCCACACATTTATGGTAAGTGGGGTGAGATTAGTACCACATGGTACACTGATTGAGAGAGTGCTTAACTTAAATAGAGAGTTAGTTGGTGCTCTCTATGAGGAGTTGAGAGGGAACATGGTGGAACCACTTGCCGCCGCCGCGCGGGACTCGAACTTCTATCCGCATCGTACTGGCACGGGTAGTGGCCAATCAAGTTTTTTTGTGTGTGTGTGTGTGTGTGTTGGGGCGGCGACTGCTCCTTCCGCTTCTCGTTCTTGCAACAAGCTTCCACCAATGGCCGACGACGGGAGTGCCTCCGACGCTTTGCCGCCCGACTCGGTGATGCTCTTGCAGCGGGCACCGGCGGAATCACCCAAGGGTATAAACCGAATCTCTTTATGCTATTGCTATCAATTTGCGGGGAATGGGCAAAGATATAGTAATGCTAGTTGCAGTAGCATGTTGAATTTGTTTGTGCCTATGATGTTCATGTTAGCATACGTTATGTCGTCATTATGGATTAATATATCTCGTAATATGTCTAAATATTCAACAGCGATATCTTTACCTGTGTCAAAATCTATCGAGTTAATCTCCGATAGAGCGAGTGTTCAGTCTCATAGGACTCTTGCCAACATTTGGAAAAAAATGAATGCGACAAGACGCAATACGTACAACTTTCCTACTCCTTGTTAGCAATTATAGCTCCGAATGATTAAGCTATAGAGACACTCTGTCTCTGTCTGTGTAGGCCATGCCTTTTAGTTTGCAAATACTAGAAAACTGCGACAGGTAACGCGATGAGCCAGCAATGACAGACTGTGTTCGTTGCATATGCCAGCTCGTTGACAACACTAGCGGCTGATTCGCTCTTGTATCACTAGATGCTCGCGACACATAGGCAATGAGGTGCTGCGCGAAGCAATCTGCCCATTGTTGTTCGCTAGTAGAACTTACTCCACCTACGAGTGCAATGTTTTTCCAACAACAAAACAATATCTCACAGAAACCATCAACCGAACTGCCTACATCAGCTACTCCATCCTATAATATTACTTCCCATTATAATTTGATTTTACCTTTTTAATATACATAATAGTTTTTGGCTATGACTGACTGCTAATTTAACTACAACAGGCGCTAAAGCTACAAAAGCAAAGGGTTGGTACTAATGTAGGGCTTGTTTGGTTATAGGCCAACACCTATCACACTAGTTGTGTGGTGCCGCCGCAGTTTGAGAGAAGAACCCAGTGAAACACAACCGATCAAGTTGTTTAGTGTTTACCATATGCTTGGATAATTTCAAACGAAGGGGGAGTATATACCACGAGACATGTCCTAATAGTAACACATTAATATGGTATATATTCCTCCATCTAGTGTTCTAGTAATTTCAAACAAACTAAGATAGAAGTACAATAGATACATGTATCGCTAGCTTGATTTCCTAGTTTATCAAATTGCAAACAAACACCTGATATTTTTAGGAGCAAGAACTTAGCATAAATAGTTAAACAAATTCGGTGTGCACTACATCCAGTTTTGCCATTTTTTTCAACCAGTCACCATAAATGCTAATATTAACATCTCATTAAGCAAAAAAAAATAAGGCCATATACATATTTTATTTTCTCTTATAACTTGTCTTCAAATTCTTACAATAAATTATATTACAGGTGGGATTATACAAGGTTGTGGTCTTTGCAATGCTCATAGTATACTCCCTCCTGTACACATGGTTGTGGTCTTTCAATGCTTATAGTATAGAATTTTATACTTCTACAGAAAATGAAATCTGACGGTACAAAAATTTTGTTACACGCTTATCGTCTTGTCCTCCATTACAGGAAGTCGTTAGGCCCCAGGCTGGTTTTGCGTAACATATCTCATAGCCTCTTCTCACTCCATCATTTTTCTTCGGCGGTCAGCCCCATCATCCATCCTCAGATCAAAATCCTACTACTAAAAAAACGAAACACGGACTACCTGAGCGGACGCATTGCATCACAAGGCTTCACTCTGCCCGGCGCCCCCCCGATAGGACAACCCCGTAGTTTGCATGTTAAGAAAAAAAAAACTATTATTTTCATCCCACTAAATTTGCATGCAAAGATGACAGACGCAATGAAAAAAGATACGTGTGCATGATAAAAGAACTCGACCCTATTTTAGAAGGAATTTTTAAAAAATGAATATAATCGAATCTAAAAAGAAAGAATGGGAAAAATTCTATTGTAGGAATAAAAATTCTACGGTATGAAAGATGTACTCCTTCTTTCAAAAAAAAAACATGCAATTCTCACATCTAGAGTAGTTAACCATGGCAAACTTTGACTAAAATTATTTTGAAATGTACAAACATTTATGAGACAAAATAAGTACATTTAGATAAGTTGTGAAATATATTTTCATAATAAATTTGTTTAGTCATAAATGCTAATACCTTTTGCTATAAGCTTAGTCAAAAGATGTCATTGTTTGATTAGCACGCTTCCTATAATTACATGTTTTTTGGAATGGGAGGCTGCGATTAGACTCTATCTAGAAAAATCTCTCGGTACAAAACACATTAGATAGGAAAAAATATAAGGTTAGTCTCAATGGAGAGTTTCACCTCCGGTTTTTCAAGATGTGAAACTTTAACATGAAATAGGCGTCTCCCTCAATACACGGTTTCAGACAGTTTTCATAGGCTCCGGGCCCCTGACCTCTCTCTCATTGCATGGTTTAATTGCATAGTTTTTATGGTGAAACACTATTTACCTCTCAATTGGGGTTTCACACGTTTCTAAGCATGTGAAATGGTGCTCAAAGATTTCACCATGGTGAAACTTTTTTCCTTCTCTCTCCTAGGAGTTTCATGCAAAAGTGAACTTTTGCTGCGTGTGGTATTTGCATTTAATGCACATGAAACACTCATGAAACTCCCATTGAGACTGGCCTAAGGGAGAAAGATCTAATCAAATATGTATTACCTATAGATTAGAATGGATAGACACAAATGAATGCAATGAATATGATTAGACAATCGAAGAAAATGAAGGAAAAAAAACTAAACAAATCTCCATGGATTCAATTTGGTTCTATTAAAATTTCAATGCAGCTAAAAAAAAAAATTTGAAAAAGCTTTTGGGGCATACGTTCCACCTCAAGCGGTGCCGGAGCTTGATGCCGAGCAAAAGAATGAGAAGGCGTTGTATTATTAGCAATGCGTGAGCCGATGAATGTAGCTAAGCTGCATCCCTAATGTTTTAGATGCCCACATTCACTACCTCCCTAAATTTGTATCCATACTAATATGTAAATATTTTGTTATTCCTGATATTTTTATTTTTGAACAAATAA
>JADLZK010003759.1:0-143743 GCA_015847255.1 Hyparrhenia diplandra
TAACGACATATTTTCCCGAATCAACTTACTACCATAAAGGGGAATAAGACTATACCTTTTATATTCATATACATTTATTACTAACATATTTCCACTTGTAGTGTTCGAAATGTATTTTTGTTGTATTTATAATAAATACTGGTGGAAATACGCCCAAAGTAAGCCATCTTGGAAAGCGCATTCTCAAGGATATCAAGCCTAGGGTGGAAATGGACCAAATCGCACAACTGTGCCGAAGTCAAGCCCATGGTACAACTTTTCAAGCCCAACCAACGCGAAGCACGCCATGGCTCTGGATTCGGGCGAGGCCCAGCGGGCGCAAGGTGCGGCCGCACCGATGGGGCGGTTCGAGCCTAGTCAGCCTCGTGGTGGTACATTAAGTGCTCAAATGGCCTGGTTTGGGTGTTGATGGCCGGTGCGGCGTACACGGGACGCTGACGCTTAGGTCGGTTAGGGGGTAATAGGGTCATTTGGCCACCTCTCTCATGTGTATAAATAGGTCCCCTCTCTCCCTCTCTCAACACACCTCAATTGGAGTAACACACCAATTCCACACACAACACAAGGAGGAGCCCCAATGTAAAAGAGAGGAAGAAGACTCCACTCCACTCCTATCTTCTTCTTCTTCCTCTTAGTTCAAATGGAGAGTGAGAGAGGGAAGGCTAGAAGAGGGCTTGGCCTCTTCTCCATGGAGTCCCGGTGTACCCCAGGTGCATCGCGGATCTCGGGTGGCCGGAGTGCTTGGGACTTGTCAAGACCCGCCACGCTTGTACCTCTACAACCTTCTAATCATTTGGGTAAGAATGGTTGTGTCCCTCTTCGGCTTATTACTCTTAAAGCATATTATCTAGCTGTTATAGAATTACGGGATTGATAGTCGTTCCTTCGGGCGGTACTGCGGTAGAAGGACCCCGGGGACGGGTAAGCCTTGTCGACATGCGAGTGATAACCACTAGTGTAGACGCGTGGTGTCTAGGCTAAGGGTTTTCTATCTTTTGTGGCGCATCCCACGGTTGAGGGTAGGTGGCTGGGTTGTGATAGCCTTGTTCGTCCTTGTAATCCCCACATTGGTGGTGTGGCGCGGGCAATTGCCTGACTGTCCTTTTGGGCGGGGTAGGTGTCCGGAAAGTGAGGACATAACGACCAAGTGATCCCTCGCTAGAGAGTTCGAGCCCATAAAGATACCTCACCACCCATAGTTATCCTAGGGTGACTCTGCTCGAGAGAGAAGTCACACAAACCGTTCCTCGTGGAAATACGATACCCCGAATACTTCCGGGTGAAATGCTATAACGACAATTCCGCGGCGCTTGCGGATTCTTACCCGCATACCTTAAGAAACATCAACAAGCATTTCTAGCACCGTTGTCGGGAATGGTAGTCGTAGAAAATCTGTTCGAGCCTAGAGCACCCGTGCGGTGTTGTATCCAAAAAACAAAACAAAAATAGTTATTTTTTTTTATTTTTTCAAAACGAAGCCAACTTTCCAATTTCAAAAATCATACGCTCCAATGGTGAGTTCACAAGAGCCACAATCTTTTTCAAAACCAAATTTTTATCTGGCTATGAACTTACCTAAATTTAAAGAAAAAAAAACTTTTGGTTCGGGCACTCCATCTCTCGTGACCATTTTGAAAATCTTTGTTGGCACCTACGAGATTTCGAGGAATTATGATCATGCCTTAGCATTCCTAGCATGATCCAAGAAACTCACGTGTGGAATTTGTTTTCGCTCTCCCTCATAGGGAAAGTAAAACAATAGTACACTATTGCCGTAGGAAGTTTGAATGGGGACGAGAAGAACTCAAAGACATTTTTGTCTAGCATTCTTCCCCATCAATGCCTACCAAGGACAATCCTCGATTTCAAATAGGATGAGAAGGAGTCCATAGGTGCAGCCTAGGCCAGGTTTATAATGTTTATACATGTTGGCCTAGACTTGTCATGACCCGATGGTATGCTTTTGCATATCTTTTGTTCGGTCTTGACATGGACGCCCTATGCCTTGACATGACCATTGAGGTCGTTTTGCACGTAAAACCTACAACGGAACATAGGAAAACCCTTGAACACATCCTAGAGAAGCTTGCTTTCTCCCGTTGTAGAAGCTATCCCCCCCTCCACATTAAGGGCATGTCAAGCATTGAGGAGCCCTCATCGGTCGAGCCATTCCTCATACCATCGTTAGAACCGACCGTTGAGCCCTCTCCCGAACCACGAACATCGAAGGAAGGAATGCTTCATCCTTCGGAGTTCGTGATTGAATTCAAGGATGATGACGAAACCTTGTAAAACCGAGGTGCGCTTTAGACTTCCATATCTATCTCATCCTTGATTTCAATCTTCTCATAGGCTACCCCGAAAAAAAAAAAAATCATAAAAAACCTATAGAGGGAAGCCGTGATGAGAAGTTGGGAAAGATTGCTTCCGCCTCTCACACCTAGACATCCTAAAGGCGAAGCATCTTCCCAACCAAAAACCCGTTCGAGGAGGCGTATGTCTATAACTCTACTGTTCCACCCAAGTTGTTTCCACATCTTAGTGAAACGAATCACTGTCGCTCTCACCCGAACACAAGTCATGTCCCTCGGCCGATAAAACATTGTTCTTGACAATGGTCAAGATTCAATGTTCGTCCTTCATGTCACATCTTTTGAGGATAAACCCTCATGTGCCATGGACATGCACGGCGCGATAACTCTTGAGACCTAGTGGAAACTGTTTTGAGCATAACAAGTTGTCACTTGAGACTTCTTACATGCTCACCTTTGGGTCTTCTTGAGTTTGTCTTGTTTCTAGCCGAGTGCTTGACGATGATCACAACCATCTCTTGGTTCTCATTGTAAACCTTTTTAAGAGAATGGTTGCAAGTCTCATAGTAGCATGTTGACGCTAACCTTGCGTGTCAGCGTAATGCTAAAATTTTTAGTGGTGAAACCGGGAACTTCACCACCACCACCACTGCAAGATGTTTTCCCGGTCAAGCTTATGACCATAACTTAAGCACTGTAGGGAGATACCCCGGACTATCATAAAAAAAAAAAAAGAGAAGCACAAAAAGTCTCTCTTTTCTTTTTAATAAAAGCAAGAACATGTTATCAAGTTAGTATGCACCTTTCGGTATTCTTGTCGCTAACCATTTCGGTGGAGATCGATTAAGAAGAACAAAGAAGCATGCGGACGCTCGAGAACATGAGGGCTACATCACCAAACAAAAAAAAAAAGAGGAAAAAATATAACTTTGATGCTCATCGGTGATGGAACACGCTCACAAGGAGACCGGACCGCACACTTGACTTTGCACAAAAGTCTAAGTATGGGGGAAGATGGTGAAAAACCTCAAGTTCCATACACCAAGGCGTCAAAAAAAAAAGAGATGGTGAATAAAGAAAAATGATGTCACCCTACCTTGCTAAAAAAAAAAAGGGGAGAAGAAAGAGAGATTTAAAAAAAAAAAAAAAATTGAAGAAGACAAGAGAGGGAGGAAATAAACCTTTTAACCCAAGTTCTTTGTCCCGTTCTTATGATGACATCAAAAGACAAGCTTGGGGAGCCTCCAACCACGCGACCAATCACAACTCAGATCATTGTGCGCATAAGCTAGCACAACCATGAAAGGTAAGTAAAAAGCTAGCTTGGGGAGGACTCCAAGAAAGGTAATGTGAATCTCACATTTTGATTATAATCTCTATCTTATAAAATGATGAGATTTGCTCAATGAATTTTCATGCCTATACATATGAGCTATGGAAATGTTTAGTTTTAAACCCTTGTTGAAATGATGAATAGTTGCTCTCGTCTTATGCTTTGCACGTGCCTAGTTTATAATTCGAATTTCTCTAGAGTTTGGGTTTAGTGGCTAAGTCTAAAAACTCATCTGAAAAAAAACCCGATTCATGTGGGTTGCATAAGCTCTATCCAGCCTAGGTTGTTGCCAAGTATGATATGGTACAAACAAATTTACTATGATTTCCTCCAAAAGAGAAACTTGACATCCGGGAATCTAATTTGAAAAGAAAAGAGAATTGCTATGGGCTATGCTAAAAAAAAAAGAAGAAAAGAGAAGAGATGAAAAATGGACACGTGTCCGAGGGCGAGTAGAGCCCACAAAAAAAAAAAAAAAAAGAGGAAATAAAAGACAAAAGTCTAGGGTGAGCAGAGCCCACCTCTCTAAAAAAAAAAATATATAAATATATATAGCAATAAAGCCCATACTTTCTCGAAAAAACAAATATAATCTTAATCTAAATAAATCTCGGATGAGAAAGTTGATCAAAAGGATGAATGAAAAGTATTTCTGTTATAACCGTTCTATCTGGCAACCGCCCAAGGCTTTGAGAAAAGCTAAAAAGCCCCGCTACGATGAAAGGTAATAAAGGGTAAGAAAAGATGTGCCATTTTATTCAAACTATAGTAGAAAATCCTATTATAACCCTGGCACTTGTGAAACATAACTGGCATTGTAGCAACTCCTGATCAAAACCAAGTATTTATCTTTTGCTCGAGGACGCGCAAAGGGTAAGCTTGGGGGAGTTTGTTGACGGTCACTAACGACATATTTTCCCCGTCAACTTACTACCATAAAGGGAATAAAACTATACCTTTTTATATTCATATACATTTATTACTAACATATTTCCACTTGTAGTGTTCGAAATGTATTTTGTTGTATTTATAATAAATACAGGTGGAAATACGTCCAAAGTACGCCATCCCGAAAGCGAATTCTCAAGGATATCAAGCCTAGGGTGGAAATGGACCAAATCCGCACAACCAGGCCGAGTCAAGCCCATGGTACAACTTTTCAAGCCCAACCAACGCAAAGACGCCAAAGCTCGGCTGGGCCGAGCTAAAGGGGTGCGGCGCACCCAAGATGCGCGGCCGCACCTCGATGGGGGGCGGTTCGAGCCCGCCGACTCATGGCGGTACATTAAGTGCTCAAATGGTCGGTTTGGGTGTTGATGGCCGGGCCTAACGCACTGGGACGCCTCGCTTAGGGTCGGTTAGGGGGTAATAGGGTCATTTGGCCACCTCTCTCATGTGTATAAATAGGTCCCTCTCTCCCTCTCTCAACACACCTCAATTGGAGTAACACACCAATTCCACACAACACAAGGAGGAGCCCCAATGTAGAAGAGGGGAAGAAGACTCCACTCCACTCCTATCTTCTTCTTCTTCCTCTTAGTTCAAATGGAGAGTGAGAGAGGGATGGCTAGAAGAGGGCTTGGCCTCTTCTCCATGGAGTCCCGGTGTACCCCTTGCATCGCGGATCTCGGGTGGCCGGAGTGCGGACTTGTCGGCACCCGCCACGCTTTGTACCTCTACAACCTTCTAATCATTTGGGTAAGAATGGTTGTGTCCCTCTTCGGCTTATTACTCTTAAAGCATATTATCTAGTGTTATAGAATTATGGGATTGATAGTCGTTCCTTCGGGCGGTACTGACGGTAGAAGGACCCGGGGACGGAGGTAAGCCTTGTCGACACGCCGAGTAATAACCACTAGTGTAGACGTGGTGTCTAGGCTAAGGGTTTTCTATCTTTTGTGGCGCATCCCACGGTTGAGGGGTAGGCGGCCGGGTTGTGACAAACCTTGTCCGTCCCTTGTAATCCCCCCACGTTCGGGTGTGGCGCAGTGCAATTGCCGGACACTGTCCTTTGGGCGTGGGCCGGTGCCCGAAGTGAGGACATAATAGCCAAGTGATCCCTGCTAGAGAGTTCGAGCCCATAAAGATACCTCACCACCCATAGTTATCCTAGGGTGACTCTGTTCAGAGAGAAGTCACACAAACCGTTCCTCGTGGAAATACGATACCCCGAATACTTCCGGGTGAAATGCTATAACGACAATTCCGCGGCGCTTTGCAGATTCTTCTGCATACGTTAAGAAACGTCAACGTGGATAAATATTTAAAATAAGGCGAATTATTAAACAAGAATTGTAGAGGTCAAAAACGAACTTTTATTTGTGGGACGGAGGGTGTATTTTCTATAAACCTAGTCAAAGCTGAGAAAGTTTGACACGAAACCCATAGTTGCATGTTTTCTGGAACGGAGGGAATAAGCACGAGCACGACTTGGACAGGGATGTGTTGCACTGACGGCATCACTCCTTCTTTCTTTACGAGTACGGTAGAGCGGGATGCACGTGTTGCACTGTTTCCAAAACATGACCATAGAGACGGTTATTTTTTTTTTTGTAAACACATGGTGTAGAGATGGGAACCAACTCTTTTTTTACTTTATTTTTCCTTTTGTAGTACTTCGTTTCTTATTTATTATAAAAAAAATCCAATTCTGTTGACCGGGTTGGTTGCCCCGGCGAACCGCCCGCCGGCTCGGCTTGGAAGTTGGAACGCACACCACCCGCTGTTCTCGGAGGAGGCGCCGTTTCGGAGATGTTAAATACTCCAAGCAAAAAAGAACGGGCGGGAGGGCAGTGAAGCCGGCTAGGGCCAGCTAGTCGATTGATCCAAGAATGGAGGAAAGGCCACGCAAGAAGGCAAGGCAAGACGACGCGGCGGCGACGACTTGCTTCCTTTTGATGCTGCCTGATGATCTGCTATACTGCAAGGAGCCCGACGGATTTCTTTTCCATGGCTCTACTTGTACATTCGTCAAGTCTGCTGGAAGTTGCGGATCCTCTTCACCGACTGCGACGACATGATCCGGCTCGTGTCGCCCGTCGTATTCGTAATCTACGCGGTAGGCGCGACCATTTGGGAAGTCATCGAGCCGGGGAGCAATTGGAGAAGTGCTTCCTCGAGGCCGGTCATCCGGAGGCCATATGCTACGCCGGGATGCAGAAGTTGATGGACACGGCAGCGGGCTGGTCGTCGGCGCGAAGGAAGACTCCAGCCGCGGATCCCGCGGGGCTGAAGCTCGTTAAGCAAGCCAAGGACGCTGGGGACCCCGGCGCGGCTTACTTCTTGGCGATGCTAAAGTACCGTCGGAACCCCACGGACCCGACGCTACCGGGTCGCTCCATGGAATCATCGGCGGCGCCGCCCGCTCCCGACGGCCGGTGGGAGGGCCTTCGACACGCGCGCTCCAAGGTCAAGCAGGACCTCGAGGACATTGCGCTCCGCGGCCCAAGGTTTCCTTACCGCGATGGGAACGGGGTCACGCTGCTCGCCAAGGATAGCCACGTCTGTTCATGGCCGGAGGGATGCAAGAGGTATGGGCCCGAGCTCGTCACCCCCAAAGTTGTCCGTCTTTGCGCAGCTTCGGTGCCGCATCATGCATGAGTTCGACCTGCGGACGCGGGGCCTCGAGAGCACGGTGATGTACGCCGTCAGCAGGATGTGAGATCGATGACGACGCGCCCCGGGCTGGCCGGCCAGCGGCGGCGACGCTACCGGAGCAGTCGATTTGATATCATTAGCTAGTTCTTCAACTTTATTTGATAGTATATATTGTAATGTAGTACATACTACTACGTACTTGTGTTTACATAATACTTAATATTGTAATGTACTACGTGTGTTTATGTCTTCCTTATGTTGAACGTAGTAATATGCATCTTCATGTGACCGTCGGTTGTTTTTGTTAGCAACCGGCCGGAATTGGTGGGCAGAAGTCACGCAGAAATCAAATGCGGGTGCGCGTCCGATGGGCAGAGAGATCGAGGGACGACATGACCCTTGAAACGTATTGCAAATAAGAATTTAGGGCGGCGCCATTTACTACCGACGCAGCATTTTTTTAATAGAAATAATACTTACGTTTCCAAATTAAACTAGAGTCTATAATTTTGTTTCCATGAGACATGCACACACCTTTGCATGTGTATCCTTTGCGTATCCTACACACCTCGCTGCAAACTGGGCGCACGTCTGCCATCGCCCGGTGTCATCAAGATCGATCGGTCTCGATCGGCGAGGCACCGATTGATGGGCGGTCGAGGGGCGAAGGACGGACGGGACGCGCGAGCCCTTGTTCATGCACACACGAAGCTGCCGAGTCGGCGGCATCCCGGCTCCTCACACGTCCCGTCGGCAAGGCGAGTGGGGCCTCATGGCATGGCAGCCTTTGACCTCCGCGTGCATGCGTGATCGTGATCGTGCCGAACAGCTTCCATCAAATTGACAGCAGCAATCACACATGCACACATGTACTACTACGTATTATACACGAAGTTTTTTTTTTGACAACAGTATTACACGAAGTTATCACAACTAATAAAACGCATGTCAGTTTTCATCATCACTAATGCCCGTCATGGCGAGGCACCATTTGGGCTATAGAGCGGGTAAATACGCCACGGATCATATGCGCCGCCAAGTCGCCCGACCTAAAATTCCATAATGTGTACAGTACAATGGATGTTCTTCAGCTGCCCCCGGCCGCCGCCTCGGTGGTTGCCTTTGATCTCCCGCAACACACCTACCGGGCACAATCGACGTCCGCGGCACCAGTGTTATGTTGCCTTGAGTAAGAGCATATTTGGCGGTTTCATGCCCTGAGCCGACGGCGCACGTCGGCGTGATCGCCAAAAGATGACCTGAAGCCAGCACAATCAAGTATACCTTCAAGCAGGGGCGAGTCTACACTCGCCGCTGTTCAACATTCCAGAGGGCTACACTCTCCCGAACTCCGGTGATCGGGTAGCCTGTGGTGTGCCGACGGGCGACGCCCCGTGTGGGTTGGACGCTGAGTCGGCGACGGCACATCGCAGCCACCCAATCACCGGCGTTCACGAGAGCGGATGTAGACTACAACGCGCCGACTTGCCAAAGAAAGACTAGAATCGAGGTAGCGTGTCTTTGAACGCGGAGGGTATCGGAGGGGCATGAAGTGGAATGGCTCCGTGGACTTGGCGGCACGACAGGTTTTTTTTTTTTGGAAGCTCTTAGTAGCAAAGTCCAAAGGGCGATTCCACTTGAAGCCCCTCCTCCCACTCCATCCCGTCGATGTCACCGGCGACGGCCAGGTAAAGAGCAACTGGCGCTCGGCAATAATGCAGGTGCGTAGCCCGATGTAGGGAGACGTGGTGATTTTAAAAGTGAGACGGCCGACGGCGAGATGGAGCGAAGGAAATACAGCGAGATCTTATTTGTTTTCAAACTATTAGTACATTTGTTTTCCATGACAAGATGATCTCAAATCCCAAATCAAAAAAGATGTACGTAAATTAGAAAAGTTTCATGGATATTTGAGAACGACAATCGTTAATTATATTGGTGGTTTGTGCATCCTTGGTCAATTAAAACATTTAAATTTCAATTTTTCATTTTTTAAATTGAGACCTAGTTTTCCTTTACAAGATGGAGTAATGTCAAAACAAAAAGTTTGAAACCAGAGAGTTTCATAACTTAGCATGATCTACAATTCTTATTTTTGGTTGTTTCCCCATCCGACATAGTGCTAGTGACATTGGTCACAAATCTTAGAAATCTCTCTCCTAGTTTCATCAACTATATATGAGAATGTGTAAATCATGTGAACAATGTTCCGCGACATCGTCGGATGAAGAAATGGCCAATATATATAAAAGGTGTACTAAATTTTTTCCAAATTGTAGTTTGTTTGACTTTTTCAACCCCAACTTTGACCACTCGTCAGTATTCAAACATTTATGCAAAATATCTCTTATTTTGTTATAGCTTGCTTTATTAACAAATGGTATTTAAGAATGACTTAAATTTGACTGTTTTTGTGCAAATTTTTGAATAAGACAGTGGTCAAACTTAGGGTCAAAAAGTCAAACGAACTATAATTTCGAACGGAGGGTACATCTTAAGAAGTTATACAACTTTTATGTGCTTGACTTCTTTCTCGCTGAAATCATTAGATGCTCCAAAAATGTTGTCGAAGTGGTGGTAATTTTTGAAATTCAAATTTCAAATGTTTCCAATAAAACATGACAAAAGTAATAGCAAATAAGAATACAATATCCTGGCAAAGCATTTTTTTAAAAAAATAGAGTTCTTGAGTGGGAAGGCCTTGCGGAAGGACCATGGCAGGGCCGGGCGGTGCACTCCGGCGCAGTGCGACACGACCCGTCGCATCGAAAAATTAGGGCGGCGCCTTTTCTTGCGACGCGTGACTAGTAGGTATACACCTACGCGAAGCGCCTCTATATCCGTGACACGTGTTGATCATATCCACACCCTTGCATGCGAACCCTTCTGTAGAATAGGGCCCACGTGTGCAGGCGGTGCAGTGCTCTGGCATCTGCACTGTGATGGATGCCCGTCTCGAATGACGAGGCATCGACTGGGAAGACGAGAACGAGCGACGGACGCCTACAGCCTAGGAGTACTACTGTACTCCCTACGGATCTGGACTCCTTTTCCCAAAGACGAAGTGCAGTAACTTAGCACTCCATACAAAGACAGAGTACTCACTATGTAAAAAGGCTAATAACCGCCCGGTGAGCCCGAGGCGTCACTCATAACGAGCATACGTGTTGTGACATTACCGACGCTGCCGCGGGCGGGCGACCGTCGATAATAGGCGTCGGATGGTCCCACAGGACCAATACGCGTCGATAATAGGAGGTCATTACAGACGCGTCTGATTGTGACGCGTCTGTTTTCTTAATCCAGACGCGTTTTCCTTGGTTGAGCACGACACGCGGCTACGGCAGACGCCAAACCGAAGTGTCGCGGAATTCAACGTATCTTAGACACGCCGTTTCATCACAGGCGCATTTTCGAGACCGATCGACCGTGGATGCAACCCCTAATTGACGCGTTTTTGCTTACGGACACCTTTCGGCGCCGCGAAATGTACCGTTACTAGTAAGATGAGACGCACGCCGAACCACGGACTTCGCGTGGTCGATACCCGTCCGTGTTTCTTGACACCGGCAGGGCGCTGCGTCGCGATACCGACGCTTGGAACAGTACAAAGGGCCAGAACGGCCACGTAAATCAAAGTCGGCGCGCATTTATTTTTCGAGACGAGTTGTGTTAGGAGGTGTTCGTACATGTCCCAACCGCTACCGACGACGCGTTTATTTTCGGACGAGTTGTGTTAGGAGGTGTCGTACATGTCGCAACCACTACCGACGCGGCGTTTAGTTTCGCACGAAGTTGCGTTATGAGGTGTCAGACATGTCGCAACCGCTACCGACGCAGCGTTTATTTTTCGAGGCGAGTTGCGTTAGGAGGTGTCTCGTACATGTCCCAACCGCTACCGACGCGGCGTTTATTTTCGACGAGTTGTGTTATCGTGTACGTACATGTCGCGCCTCCCTACCGACGCGGCGTATAGTTTCGAGACGAGTTGTGTTCTCGGTGTTCGTACATGTCTCGACCACTACCGACGCGGCGTATAGTTTTGGGACGAGATGTGTGAGCCGGTGTGCGTCTTTGTTTGCTTGTATTGGCGGACAGGTATCAAGAAACAGGCGCCGCGGGTGCGGCGTGCGTATTTGTCTCGAGTCTTGATCGCCCGTCCTACTAGAGGCGATGGATGTTGACACGCGTGCGTACCGGACTTAATTTGGCCGGGCCTGCATCCGGTTTTGAGCGGGCCTCCGCCGCTCCGCAGGCCGGCCTTCCTTTGGGCCTGAATTTGGACTCGCATGTTAGGCCCGTTCTCTTGTGGTACAACGAGATGGGCCGTTTTTCGCAAGCGTAAGTTATAACATAGCGGACATATTCCTATATATATATATAATATATATATAATATAATATATAATGCGTTGCCACACACTTCAACACCGTCTCTCTCTCTCGGTGGTGGCGGCACACCGCAGGGGTGGGGGGGGGGCAGCGGAGGAGCGACGCACGGGGCGGCAGCTATATACCGTTGATGATTGATTTGCTACGCTCATTTGCTAGTATATACTGTATTTGGATCGCCTCCTTGGTGTCGATTGTGCTGCCGGAACTGCGGCGGACGCGACGAGGCTCCAAGTTGGAAGTTGTTCCTCTGTTGGATGCAAATTTGGAGGATCTTTCGCTCGGCAGGTCCTCCGGCACCGCAAAGAAGCACGCCGTCCACGGCATCCGGAGGCGGCATAGTTTCTTAGTTGAATGGAGGCTAGGGTTTTTCCTTACCCCATACATGCTTCCCAAGAAGCAATCTCAACCGTTGAACCGAGATCAACGGTGCACAAGCACCTTGGGCTTGTCATTTGGTTTGGGCCGCTTTGTTGGGCTCCAAATTCATCCTCCATCCGGAAGGATAGCCCAACAAAATCTGTTCCTCATCATCCACAAACTCACAAGACGAGGCTTTCTGCCTTGCTTCATTTCATTGTAATCCAATCCACAAGCATCCGCAATTCAGCATAGGTAGCCTCCGGTTTTTGCGGTGCTTGTCCTCGAAAGTGTGGGGAAACAAAAAAAAATACTTCCAAATGACCCTTCCATTCCAGTCTTGATTCATTGCCATGATAAAGCTCAATCCAGACACACAGAATGCATCGATAACACTAGCCTTCACACAACCAAAGTAATCACTACGGATGTGTACACAAAGAAATCAGTTCCACACCACAAGCATGCATCTTGAAAGCAAAGTTTCAATAAACCATAAAAGTGCACTATCAACGGTGCAAAATGAAAGTGCCACAAATAAACAAACAAGTTTCGTCATTAGTCTTATGAAGTCGGCATCTCAATTTATAAAATATGACAAGGAAAAAAGATGACAAGGTAGACGTTCACACAATCAAATTTAACCTCCTATGCGGCTCGAAGGCACGCAAACACAAAGACAAGTTTTTCTTATTTTTTGCGGCACAAAGGCACGCAAAGACACAGCCCAACCAAGTACTCATCACACCTCCTATGCTTACGGACATTCGGCCGAATGCCAAAAGAACCGATCACGGAGCGCTTGAGGACAAAAGGCTGAAGTCATCTCTTTCGCCACCGGCTTCATCTTGGTCTTCAAGAGTGGCTTCGGTCTTGATCGGCAAAGCATCATCTTGACAAAGAGTTTACAAGCAATGTTGGTCATAATGCTCGGTCACACACAACGCATGCTCATAAAGATCAACAATACTCCTATCATGCATATCCCTGATGTGCACAAGGTCAAAGTGGAGACCGGCACAAAGGCAAAATGCTACTTTTATGTCCTTGGAAGCACCGAACATTAGTTTCGCCGCTTGTTGTCGTTGCCAATATTCAAAATCACATTTGTCACATCCAAAATTCTATTTTCTCCGTAACTTTGGCGCTTTGAATAAAGAAGTTGACAAATTCCACATCTCTCTTCCCGCCCTTGTAATCTAACAAGACTAGTTTCTTAAGGTGGCTTTGAAGACAATCAAGATGATCAAGGGCATAATGGTGCTTCACCCTTTTTTGACGGCCTTCAAAGAGACACGCAAATGAAACAAACAAAAATGTCGGAGCTGAACACCCGCAAAACGTAGTGACAACGATTGCACAATTTGACTAAATGAACTTTTATTCAGACATAATTCGGATTACACATAAACAATTCAATTCATAAATATCATGAAATACCAGCTACATTTGAGCGTGTAAAAAATCTCATCAAGCAATATAATCTAGAAACTAAATGTGGAATGTAAGGTACATATATAAATTTTTGATCCAAATGTTAGTTACCTTCACATAGAGCTTTTGGAGGCAAAGGGAAACAATTCGAAGACTAATAGCATCATTAATGTCGGGAGATGGCATGCACACAACTAAAACTTTAATAGCTCCCATCGAGATATGGGAATGCCGAGGTATAGACATACGCAAAACAAAACTTTGGTTATACGTATTGACATAATGTATAAATAATAAAATAAATCAAGTAATGGCATGGTGAACTTACACACTACACACCTTACAAATACCAAACTCAAATGTCGTAGGGCCGAATTCGAGGGCCCCCAAGAACTGAAGCTTTGGAGCCATTTGGATGCGAACGTGCGGCCGAGACTGGGGCTCAATGTAAGTCGGGGGAAAGAGTAATGGTGGCGTTCAATGAATAGCTTTTCTAAAAGAGGAGCAAACTCAATCACCACTTCTCTCGAATTTGCTCGGACTCGAGAATATTCTTCGTCGGAAAGACCAAACGACCTAAGTGTACAATTAGTTATGCGGATGCAAGAAAGTCCGACATTTCTGGACAGTACCAAACTCTGTAGTATGGGGCATTTGGAGAGGAGCGTATGGAGCATTTTGTCCCCGATAGCCATGCTTATTTGGATGGTAAGCTCTTTCATATTGGTGAAATGTAAACTATCTAAATCAAAGACCGGAAACTTGGCGAACTCATGGTGTAGTCTAGGTCTAGGTCTATCATCCGCGATGGTGAGAGAGCAAAGGGAGGAGGATAACGAGAATTGGGCGGCGGCGGCTGGCACCGGATATGTGAATGCGTTCCAAAGCTCGAGATGCTCAAGGCTACCGATTTAGGGGATTGAAGCCGGACACAGAGATCCGGATAGATGTCGTCTATGCTTTGACAACCAAAGCACAGCCGGCGAAAATTACCCGAATGATTGGAGATGATCCGAGATACGATCAGTACGACGTCAAATATAGGTTTTGGCGCTTGCGCTTTTTTTGATGAGCTTGATGTCGCCGTCGCAGAGGTTGAGCGGAGAGTTCCGCCATAGGGGGCGCCACCGGTGGATAATACTTGCATCCCGCGCCGCCGGCCGGCCGGTAGGAGGGGAGATGATGGCGGTGAGAATGTCGCCCGGGAGGTTGCCGATAAGATCGGAGCTAGCGGGCGGGGTTTGAAGTCGGTTTTGATGGATCTCGGCCGGATGACTCGCCATTTCCGGCGAACCTAGGTTTCTTCATTTGGATCTATCTATTTGCGGAAACTATTGCGCGTTTCTTTCTTGACAGCTCTAGTAGTACAAGACTAGGTTTCTCGCGGTAGAAACCGCCGCCGGGCGGTGGCGGCGATATTTTTGCAACATCGTGAACCGTGGCCGTCCGATTTGATCGGACCGCTAAGGTCGCCTCGATTCTTAAGCAAGCAAGCAGAGCCTCGGGCTAAGAATGCACAACCCAAGTTGGCCCAGCAAAGCTGAACTATTCACAACAGCGCGTCGGTATTGATCGCCCGGTCCCCACGCCACGCAGAGCGGAGTGGAGTTGGGATGCGCACCGCACAAGATGGTCCCACGGGCAACAAGTTCAATTCAATATAATAATATATACGTATTTTACGATCGCTGTATCCAAAGACGGTGCGAAGCATATGTATGTGTGGTCAACAATTTTATGCGAACAAGCTACTAGCATCATATATTTTATCAAATTGAGCAAGCGAGTTATCGAGTTTGCATCGATCATCACATAGTTTTAATACTAGCTTAGCTAGATAGTACATCATCACCAAAACTAAGTCAAGACAAAGATAAGATCGATCAAAAAAAAAAAAAAAACCTTCGAATGACCCTTCCATTCCGGTCTTGCTTCATTGCCATGATAAAGGTCAATCCGCACACGCGAGAATGCATTGACAACACTAGCCTTCACACAACCAAAGTAATCACTACGGATGTGTACACAAAGAAATCAGTTCGAAACCACAAGCGGTCATCTTGACGGCAAGGTTTCAATAAACCATAAAAGCGCACCATTAACCGTGCGGCGAGTGCCCACGGTGTCATTAGTCTTATGGAGTCAGCATCTCAATTTTTTAAATATGACAAAAGAAAAATATGACATGCTAGACGTTCACACAATCAAATTTGACACATGAGTAGAAGTTCCATCCATTGTAAACTCTCCACAATATATAGTACATGACACGAGTTTACAAGCAACATAGGTCGTAATATGCTTGGTCACACACAATGGATGCTCAAAAGATCAACAATACTCATATCATGGGATGCATATCCCTAATGTGCATGTCAAGGTAGAGACTGCTACTATTCACTTGGAGCGCACCACACCTTGGGCCTAGAACGCAAGATTTATTATCTTAAAATTACTCCAAAGCCGGTAGATGAGTAGGAGGGCGCGGCTAAGGCCCAGCATGAAGCTGACATTGCGCATCAAAAGCAGGCAATTGCGGCGGCCAAGGCGCAACATGAGGACAAAGTTGTGCAACTCAAGCAGTAGCCCTGCTAAATGATGAGCCCAAGAAGGCAAAACAGGCCGAGGCCAGCCGAGGAGCTGCAGATGGCAAAGGCGAGAGGTGGTTGCAAATATCAAAAAGAGCACGCCGTTGTGGTTGCCAATCTCAAAGCAGAGCACACCAACCGAGGATGTGCTTTTCACGCCTCCCATCCTTTTATAATCTCCCGCGTGGGTCTTTGGGTTTGTACCTAGGATCAATCGGAAAAAAGTATTTAAGACAACAAAATTATTGAGCAATGTTGTACAAGCTATAGCATGAGACACACAGATATGCAAGACAAAACAAAACCTTTTTAGAGCCATTCAAAAAAAAACCTTCAAAAAAAGGAAGGATAATGCACTTTACAATCTGGATTTCGATGCTCACCCAAGAAGATGTGCTTCTCTTGCGACATTTTTTTCGGCCTCCGCCCAAAACACCCACAGATCAGAGCGGCGGCCAAGGCGCAACATGAAGACGAAGTTGTGCAACTGAAGCAGTAGCCCTGCTAAATGAACCAGGATGTGCTTTTCACGCCTCCCATCCTTTTATAATCTCCCGCGTGGGGTCTTTGGGTTTGTACCTAAGATCAATCGAAAAAAAAAAAAAGTATTTAAGACAACAAAATTATTGAGCAATGTTGTACAAGCTATAGCATGAGACACACAGATATGCAAGACAAAACAAAACCTTTTTAGAGCCATTCAAAAAAACCTTCAAAAAAGGAAGGACAATGCACTTTACAATCTAGATTTCGGTGCTCACCCAAGAAGATAGTACATAGTTGTTTACATGCATGAAGAAGTGCACCATTGAGTAGATATCAACGTCTTGCATACCCCTTCAATATCGTACAACATTCAGATATTGCTTTGTTTGTCATCTCGCGGTGAGAAAGGCATTTCGAGATATTGCTTTGTTTGTTATCTCATTTGAGAAAGGCAATCTAGATCTTGCCTCCTCTCCTCCCCATCCTTCTATAATCTCCCACGTAGGTCTTTGTGTTTGTACCTTGGTGTCCTATGATGAATCGGGAAAAGGTATAAGGCAACAAAATTATTGAGCAATGTTGTACAAGCTTATAGATAGCACGAGTCACACAGATATGCAGGACAAAACAAAACCTTTTTAGAGCCCTTCAAAAAAAGGAAGGATAACGCACTTTACAATCTAGATTTGGTGCTTACCCAAGAAGATGTGCTTCCGCGATGGACCCCAGATCTGCAACCACCAAAAAAGAAAAGAAGATGTGCTTCCGCGATGGACCCCCAGATCCGCAACCACCAAAAAAGCAAAAAAAAAAACGTAAGTCTTTGTTTCTAGAACCACAAAAAAAACATATCCAGTTGCATGGATGTGATAAAGAGGTGCACCTGCCCGGGATGGAGACGCGCGAGGCGCCGAGGGCGAGGCGATTTCGAGAAAATATGATACACCCGCATATCCAGCTGCCCATAATCGATGATACACCTGCATCACCTGCAAGTGTTAAATCTTTCAGAAAATACCTGCATTACTAAGCTTCGGAGTAGGATTTCTAACTTCAATAAGCTGCATTATTTGGACCTGCATGGCTGTTCAAATCTTAGAGAGCTCCCAGACTCCATTGGCGAACTCAAAGAGCTGTTACACCTGGACCTATCAAAATGTGCTAGCCTATGAGAATTGCCCATGTCACTTGGAGATTTGCAAAAGCTTTTATCCCAGAACCTGTCATTTTGTTGCCAACTTAAGACAGTACCAGAAACTTTCAGTCAACTTACAAACTTGGAGGAGCTAAATATCAGGCTGCAGCTTTAACCAACTACTACCTACTAGGCAATTCAAGAAGATGGTAAATCTTATTTTTCTGGACCTATCTAATTGTACTGAGCTTGCAGAGTTCCCTGAGGGACTTCGTAAGCTCCCGCGTAGATAAGCCAAGCGAACATGGGGCTAATCCTGAGGAAATAGACGGCTAGACTTCACAAGCACAAAGAAAATGTGGTTTTCTTGCCACATTTTCTTCGACCTCCTCCCCATCCTTTTATAATCTCCCGCGTAGGTCTTTGTGTTTGTACCTAGGATGAATCGGGAAGGTATAAGACAACAAAATAATTGAGCAATGTTGTACAAGCTAGTAGATAACATGAGTCACACAGATATGCAAGACAAAACAAAACCTTTTTATAGCCATTCAAAAAAACCTTGAAAAAAAGGAAGGATAATGCACTTTACAATCTAGATTTCGATGCTCACCCAAGAAGATGTGCTTCTCTTGCGACATTTTTTTCGGCCTCCGCCCAAAACACCCACAGATCAAAGCGGCGGCCAAGGCGCAACATGAAGATGAAGTTGCACATCCGAAGCGGTAGCCCCGCTAAATGAACAGGATGTGGGCGCAACATGAAGACGAAGTTGCGCATCTGAAGCAGTGGCCCTGCTAAATGAACCAGGATGTGCTTTTCACGCCTCCCATCCTTTTATAATCTCCCGCGTGGGTCTTTGGGTTTGTACCTAGGATGAATCGGGAGAAGGTATAAGACAACAAAATAATTGAGCAATGTTGTACAAGCTAGTAGATAGCATGAGTCACACAGATATGGATGTGGGCCTGATGTCTGCTCGGCATCCCGGCTTACTTTGTATTTGCATTTGGTTTTCCTCCTCTTAATGAAAAACAGGTGAATGGCCCGATCGCGAAAAAAAAGTCACACAGATATGCAAGACAAAACAAAACCTTTTTATAGCCATTCAAAAAAACCCTTCAAAAAAAGGAAGGATAATGCACTTTACAAACTAGATTTCGGTGCTTACCCAATATGTGCTTCCGCGACGGACCCCAGATCTGCAACCACCAAAAAAAGAAAAGAAGATGTGCTTCCGCGACGGACCCCAGATCTGCAACCACCAAAAAAAGGAAAAACTTTTGTATTTGCTGCTTCAAAAACCACAAGAAAAACCATATCTAGCTGCATGGATGTGATAAAGAGCACCACCTGCCCGGTACGGAGACGAAGGCGAAGGCGAAGGCGAGGCAGACCCCCTGTGTCGGATCGCTCTGTACTCAGGTTTGGTTGAGAATCTTGAGATGAGTTTGGAAACTCAAGACGGAGAAGAGGTGAGAAGAGCACTACTAACTAGTAGTATAGTATGAGAAGAGGTGTAGTGTGGGAGAAGGAAGTGACGAGAGACTGCGAGAGAAAAATGCCCATAGTAGCACTATAAAGGAATCCGAGGTGGCTACTGTAGAGTGTTCGATGCAGACACCATGGTCCCACGGTTAATGTAAAAGGGCGACTGTAACTTGTGTGCTAGTATTTCAAAATTTCAAACATTATTTAGAGAATTAGGAATTGGCCCTGAAAAAGTTTGTCCTACTCTATCCCAACTACCATCGTGTGGGCCCACTTGTAATTTTATCTAAATATATCCATGTGATATCTTGTTTTGAATAATTAATTGAAACAAATTTAGTAGTGTAATCGAATTTAATTTAGATTTTTGGTTTCTCATTTGGTGTAAAAACATTTTTAAGGTATTTCAAATTGTGGGGGGCCGGTGGCCATTTTTCTCTCGTCCTATAATTAATCCGACGCCGCGACAAGGAACGAGAAGCGTTCACGTTGCCACGGCCGTCTCCCGTCTCTGCCGGCCGCGCGAGTCCCCGTAGTATTTTTTTGACTGAAAGAGTCCCCGTAGTATTGTTGGAAAAGGTTTTGGTCAAAACTTTTTTGGGAGATATAAAAACTTGTCGTTCCGTCCATCCTCATTTGTGTCATCATCGCACCATCCTATAGACCCGGTTTTTCAAGCACCGGTGCAGTAGAATCGTAATCATGATGATGACATGCTCGGGCCGTGTACGATAGGTGTACTTGTACATCGTGGGTCACGTATGGAGTCATTTCACATGCCTGTTCGATCGAGAGAGAGAGAGAAGGAGGTGACTGCTCGATGCCAAATTTGTTTCAACACAAGGCCAAAATTTGCCTCTTTACGGAACAAATCAATTTGAATTCGTTTGTTGAGACACAATGCACAAACTAGCAATACGGGTTCGATCTGATTCTTGGAGAGCCAGAGCATTCCAAATTTGAACATTTTTTTGATAATATAACAACATTACGGAGAACAAGGTTGTTTTGCTAGCGCCTGATTTTGGCTGATTTAATAGAATTCCCTCGAGACATAACAATTTGAAACTAGATGAAGCAAGAGCAAGCGAACATTGTCAAAAAAAAAAAAAAAGAAGCAAGAGCTAAGCTACGAAGAAATATATGGATGTCCCTCGGGTCCAGACTCGAGTAGGGACGACGACACACTCGAGGAGCTTGCGGCGGATTATAATCTCGGTAGCGAGGTCTTAAGCGCTAGCCATGGCCATGACTAGGGCTCGAGACCTACACGGAGATTATAGTCCTACGGCCGTGAGCCCCACTCATCAAAGTCCACTCAAAGGGTCTCTCTGCAAGTTCTAGAGAAACAAGCAAAACTTGAGTTTTAAGTTTTTAGGGCTCTCAAACGGTTGGGTCAGGGATAAACACCAATCTGCAATGGCAAGTAATCTATCTGCCCTGGAGGTGTGGTGTCAATCAGAGGAGAACAACATGAAGCTTGCTCACATTGGTTTTTGCACATCGCTCCTCCTCCAACCTTTAATAATCTCCCGCGTAGATCTCTGTGGTTGTAGAAGGTAGCATGAGTCACACAGATATGTAAGACAAACACTAAAACTTTTTAGATCCATTCAGAAATCACTTCAAGAAAGGAAGGATAATGCACTATACAATCTAGATTTCGGTGCTTACCAAGAAGACGTGCTTCTGCGACGGACCCCAGATCTGCAACAACCAAAAAAGAAAAGAAGATGTGCTTCCGCGACGGACCCCAGATCTGCAACCACCAAAAAAAGAAAAGAAGATGTGCTTCCGCGACGGACCCCAGATCTGCAACCACCAAAAAAAGCAAAAACTTTTGTATTTGCTGCTTCAAAAACCACATGAAAACCCATATCTAGGTGCATGGATGTGATAAAGAGCACCACCCGCCTGGGATGGAGATGAAGGCGAAGGCGAGGCGGTCCCGTGTCGGACCGCTCTACGGTTGAGATGAGTTTGGAAAGTCAGGACGGAGAAGAGGTGAGAAGAGTACTACTAGTACAGTATGAGAAGAGGTGTAGTATGGGAGAAGGAAGAGACGAGAGACTGCGAGAGAAAACTGCGCCCATAGTAGCACTATAAAGGAATCCGAGGTGGCAACTGTAGAGTGTTCGATGCAGACACCATGGTCCCACGGTTAATGTAAAAGGGCGACTGTAACTTGTGTGCTAGTATTTCGAAATTTCAAACATTATTTAGAGAATTAGGAATTTGGCCCTGAAAAAGTTTGTCGTACTCTATCCCAACTACCATCGTGTGGGCCCACATGTAATTTTATCTAAATATATCCTTGTGATATCTTGTTTTGAATAATTAATTGAAACAAATTTAGTAGAGTAATCGGAATTTAATTTAGATTTGGTTTCTCAGTTAAAACATTTTTTAGGTATTTTAAATTGTGGGGCCCGTCGGTGGCCATTTTCTCTCTCTCTCGTCTAGTATAATTAATCCGACGCTTCTACGACAAGGAACCGAGAAGCGTTCACGTTGCCACGGCCGGCCGGCTGCCTCGCTTAGGCTGAAAATTACCCGTAGTCGAGATGCGTAAGTACTAAATGTTTTCAAACCGCCCATGACAAGATGATCTCAAATCAAAATGTTGTAAGCTACGGAGTAAGTTTCATGGATATTTTAAAAAACCAGGACCTGAGCGGCGACGATGTCCCCACCCGTATTTCTTTAAGAAGAAGATCTTCCCACCGGATCTGGAAAACCCCGAACCCCGGCCCCGCCCCGACATGGGAGCCCACTGGACCCGTGAGAAGAGTCGGGCTTCACACCATGCTTTGGCACACGGGGGACCGGCGAGGGGTTTTTTTGTTGGAAATCATGCGTCCGAGAGGACTCGAAGAACGTCACTTAAAACAATTTAAAATAAGACAAAACATCGAATAAGATGGCACGGAAACCAGGGTGACAAACTCAGTGGGACGGAGGGAGTAAGTGAAGGAAGAGGCCGGTCCCAACCGCAAAGATCGGGTCCCACGCATCAGCTCCTAGGTAAATGCTACGTGCACCCGAAATCGTACATGCATGAACGAAAACTACATTTTTCAAGCTTCTTTAAAAATCCCAAAAAATATAAATAAACTATTACGGCGGCAAATAATCGTTTGTGCAACAGTTCCGGTGTTCGCATGAAGTGCTTGCGGTAGTTCACGTTTGTCCAGCGTCGACGCCGAAGTCGCGCTCGATCTCCCGCAACACCTCGGGCGTAAGAGGGTGAACGTACCGGGCCGCCGCTTGCCCCGAGTCGGCGGTTTGTTTCAGCTTTGTCGACGGCGGCGAGGCGGTGTCGCAGCCTTCCACGAACATGGTAGACATGCCCGCTCAGCACGCCCTCGGGTTGCCGATCTAGGCAAGCGTGCCGATGAGACTTCGCACGCAGTAGTCTGGCCGGCCCCGGCCCGGTCGTAGACCCGCGGAGACAAAGACCGGTCTAGCCGGATGCTCCGTCCTACCGGGGGTCGCTGACGCGCCGCTTTCATCTCGCAAACGTGGTGGCCGCAGATTGAAGAGGTCCTCCATAGGATGCTTTGCGTGCATGGCGGCGTGCATCGCAAGCTCCACAAGCAAGTGCTCGGCGCGGTGGGGAGGTGGGAGGTGAACGGCGGTTGTGTGGCGCTCGGTTGGAGAGTAGTAATAACTAGACTAGAGGTATTCCCAGTAGCGTTGCCGCGGGTAGAAAGAGGGTATTATCTTTGTTAAAGTATTGAATTGTGTAATCACTAAAATTATCGCAAAAAGATTATTTAATCTTGTGTTTAAAACTTTAAACTCTAAGCTAAACCAATATTGAATAGAAATATTTAGATATGTTGGACGGGTGACAACTTACGGTAATGCAATAAAACATATATATAATAATTTATTTGAGGAAATCCTTGGTATATGTTTTAATCCCGTTTAACTTTGTCCTTCACGCGTCATATCCCCACGTGTTGACACGGGTATGAATGAGAAATCTAGTACGTATAAGTTAGAATATTTACTACTATCACACCCTCTTATTCTCTCTCTTTTTTTTTTTTTTTCCCTCTCTCTCTCTCTCTCTCTCTCTCTCTCTCTCCGACTCTCTCTCTCTCTCTCTCACCGTCCTTTGCTCTCTTCCCCTCACCCCCTCTGCCGCTCTTCACTTTTCTCTCACCCTTTCTTTTCTCTCTGGCTACACTACACGGCGGGACGAGCGTGGAGCCGTGGACCGATGGTTGAAGGCATCCAAGGCCACGTGCTGTGGGCCTGTGGCAAATGGCTGCACGCCATATTTCCCCAAGGGCCCACCTGTCATTGAAACCTCTCACTTCTCCTTGCTAGCATGGACATGGTCCAGTAGAATACGAGAGGCGGGGAGAAGAGACCATGAGATCGGTTCACAAAGACAGTCGGGGCCGGTCCCAAGCAAAGCACTAGACCCGCGTGTCAGCCGCTAGGTAAATGCTGCGTGCGCAGCCCGAGAACGTACACGGAGGAGCGAAAACTATATTTTCCAAGCTACGTAAAAATTTAAAATTAATAAACAAATATGTACACCCAATACCCTACACATACAGTTACACCCTCCTATTCTTTATTTTTTTTTTTTTACTTTACTCTATACCAACTACCATCGATTGGGACCCACCTATAATTTATCGAAATATAACCTTATGACATCTAGTTTTGAAAGATTTATTGAAAGGAATTCAATGGTGTAATAATCGAATTTAAATTGGTGTTTTGGTTTGTGAGTTATAACATTTTTAGTTAGTTCAAGCGGTGGGGCCTGCCACAAGATCTCATATAGAATCCGAGGTGGCAAGCTGAGAGTGTTCGATGCAGACACCATGGTCCCATGGTTAATGTGTGTTTAGTTGGTGAAATATTTTGGGTTCGGCTACTGTAGCACTTTTTGGTTTGTATTTGGTATTGTTATCCTATTATAGAGTAACTAGGCTCAAAAGATTCGTCTCGCACTTTTTTGGGGTGACTGTAACTTGTGTGCTAGTAGTATTTCGAAATTTCAAACATTGTTTGGAGTAGTAATAGGACTATATGGCCTATGGGTAAAGAAGAAGTAGGAATTTGGCCCTGAAAAAAGTTTGTCCTACTCTATCCCAACTTCCATCATGTGGGCCCACTTGTAATTTTATCTAAATATATCCATGTGATATCTTGTTTTGAAGAATTAATTGAAACAAATTTAATGGTGTAATCGGAATTTAATTTAGATTTTTGGTTTGTCAGTTAAAACATTTTTTTAGGTAGGTGCTCATAGGGGTAGGGTTTGCGTACGTGTGTTCATAGAGGTAGGGTGTGCGTGCGTGTTGAGCGTCTGCGTTGTACTACCGTGTGTAATCTCAAAAAAAAATTGTGGGGCCCGCCGGTGGCCATTTTTCTCTCTCTCGTCCATCCTTGCGTTGTCATCCGCACCAAAGACGAGGGTCTATAGAATCATAATCATGATGACATGCCCGAGGTGTACTGTCCATCAGGGGTCACGTATGGAGTCATTTCACATTCCTGTTCGATCGATCGAGAGAAAGAATGAGGTAGAGTGTTCGATGCCAAATTTGTTTCAACACAAGGCCAAAATTTGCCTCTTTACGGACCAAATCAAGCTGAATTCGTTTGTTGAGCCACAATGCACAAACTAGCACAAATTAGCAATACAGGTTCGATCAAATTTTTTATTCGAGTAGGGAGCATCTATTTAGAAGGCAACCTCCTCCCCGTCCGGACGATTTTTTTTCAAGTAGAGATAACAGCACCGGCGAGATGGTTGCGGCCCTTGGCAGGATTATAATCTCCAGGGCAGGTCTTTAGCTCTAGCCATGCGCATGATTAAGGCTCGAGACCTATCTAACCGCTACTGCTTCTATTCGGGCAACCACAATGTGCATGCAACAATTGACCATAAGCGTGGGATCCATTTTTTTTGGGCAATAGCTACGGACAGCCAAAGCCACAATGGTGGAGCGACAAGCATGGGCCCATGTACAGTAAAAAGCAGAGAAGATGTGTGAGAGAAAAAGAAGAGAAGATGTGAGAGAAATCATTGTTTATTTGCTTGTGGTACACCATAAGCTTGAGGTGTTTTTTGGATGGACAATAGCTATGGTCGTAACTCCACAATGGTTGATGCCCTTCATGCCTACTACATTGTTGATGCCCTTCATGCCACTGCGGCAGCAGAGAGAAGTGCCTCGGAGGGAGACATCCATTTCAGACGACACTTAACTGCAAGGAGGCATAGGCAAGACAACACAAAGAAAATGAGTTCTTCTTGCCACATTTTGTTCGACCTCCTGCCCATCCTTTTATAATCTCCCGAAGGTCTTTGTGGCTAGCATGAATCACACAAATATAAAGACAAAACAAATACCTTTTTAGAGCCACTAAAAAAACTTCAAAAAAAGGAAATGCATTTTAGAGATCTCAGCGGTGTTTACCCAAGAAGATGTGCTTCTTTTGCCACATTTTCTTCGGCCTCCTTCCCATCCCAACACTAGCTAGAGATCAGAGCGGCCGGGACTTCAGAGACCACATGAAGTCGAGATCTGAACGGCCGGGACTCGATCCAGATCTGCAACCATACAAAAAAAAAAAACTCATGTATTTCTTTGTTTCAAAAACCACATGAAAAACCATATCTCTATTTTGCATGGATGTGATAAAGAGCACCACCTGCCCAGGATGGAGACGAAGGCGAAGGCGAGGCAGTCGCCTGTGTCGGACAGCTCTGTACTCCCAGGTTTGGTTGAGATGAGTTTGGAAAGTCAGGACGGAGAAGAGGTGAGAATGTACAGTACATATGAGAAGAGGTGTAGTATGGGAGAAGGAAGAGACGAGAGACTGCGAGAGAAAACTGCCCATAGTAGCACTATAAAGGAATCCGAGGTGGCTACTGTAGAGTGTTCGATGCAGGCACCATGGTCCCACGGTTAATGTAAAAGGGCGACTGTAACTTGTGTGCTATATTTCAAAATTTCAAACATTATTTGTAGTAGTAATAGGACTATGGGAGAATTAGGAATTTGGCCCTGAAAAAGTTTGTCCTACTCTATCCCAACTTCCATCGTGTGGGCCCACTTGTAATTTTATCTAAATATATCCATGTGATATCTTGTTTTGAAGAATTAATTGAAACAAATTTAATGGTGTAATCAGAATCTAATTTAGATTTTTGGTTTCTCAGTTAAAACATTGTTTAGGTATTTTAAATTGTGGGGCCGGCCGGTGGCCATTTTCTCTCTCTCGTCAATAATTAATCCGACGCTTCTGCGACAAGGAAAGCACCGTCGCTGCTCTCTTCCCCTCACCCCTCTGCTTCGCTCTTCACTTTTGTCTCACCCTTTCTTTTCTCTCTGGCTACACTACACGGGCAGACGACGAGCGTGGACCGTGGACCGACGGTTGAAGGCATCCAAGGCCACGTCTTTGTGGGCACGGGCAAATGGCCGCACGCCATATTTTCCCCAAGGGCCCACCTCGGGTCATTGAAACCTCTCACTTCTCCTTGCTAGCATGGACATGGTCCAAGAGAATCTGAGAGACGGAGAAGAGACCATGAGATCGGTTCACAAAGACAGGGTGGCCGGTCCCAATCAAGCAAACACTAGACCCGCGTCGCCCGCTAGGTAAATGCTACTCACGTGCAGCCCGAGATCGTACACGGAGGGAGCGAAAACTACATTTTCCAAGCTTGAGAAAATTTTAAAAAATTAATAAACAAACTCCCTACACATACACCCTCCTATTCTTTTTTTTTTTTTCTTTTCCCCCTCTTTTCGTTTTTTTTTTTACTTTACTCTATAATACCAACTACCATCAGGACCCACCTATAATTTATCGAAATATAACCATATGATTTCTTGTTTTGAAAGATTTATTGAAAGGAATTCAATGGTGCAATCGAATTTAAATTGGTATTTCGGGTTTGTGAGTTATAACATTTTTAGTTAATTCAAACGATTGGGGGCCTGCCTTTGGCAAATATTTTGCCATCTACTATTAATGAGGCGGTCTACTAGTGCAGCTCTAGTCCCGCCTCGATTCTCCCGTGCATGCTTGGTGAGGCAGGCCATAGTTAGTGACAAGATGTAGCCCGTCGTGGCTCTTCTTCCTTTAAAAAAATATTTTTTTTTGTCAAGAGAAAATAAAAAGGAAAACACCCTCGAATGGAATAGCTAGAGATGCCTTTTTTTTTTTGTTGATTGTCCTAATTATAGTATATATCACAACTAAGAACACACATGTCCCAAATCAAAAAAGTTGTAAACTACAAAGTTTCATGGATATTTGAGAACTACAATCACTATATTGGTAGTTTGTTGTCTATAAGAGGTCAATTAAAACACTTAAATTTCAATTTTCATTTTTTAATTTGAGGCCTAGTTTTCCTTTACAAGATAATTTCAAAGCAAAAAGTTTTGAAATTCTTTTGGGCTCCACATGTCATAGAGTAGAAAAATGTGGCAAGATTCCTTTAGGCAAAACAAAGTTAAGCAAGATTCTTTAGGCTGTGTTTAAATCACCCGAATTTGGCTCGACGTCTCAAAATTCCAATCACATCAAATCATTAAATGTACCAAAAGACGCATGCATTGAGTATGAAACGTAGGTAATAAACAAAATAGCTAATTGCACAATTTAGATGAGTACATTGCGAGAGACTAAACTTTTGAGCCTAGTTACCCCATGCGATGGTATAGGATAATATTTACCACAAACAAACGAAAAGTACTACAGTGCTTTTCAGTTCGGTACGCGGCGGCGTGAACCGGCGGTGGACACAGCAGCGTTCCAAGGCGACGTCAACGGCACAGGCATAACCGTCAAGCCGACGAGTCTCGAGGTGCCAGGGTAAGAGAGAAGGGAGAGAGTTCAGCCTGAGGCGGCCACGCCGAGGTGCTCGCGGCGTCCATGGTGGCTGCGTAATTTGCCGAGGGCGGTGAGAATCGCAAATAAATTTTACACCTCACAAACATGAATATACCAATCGCAAATAAATTTTACACCTCACAAACATGGATATACCATTGTCATCACTCTAGTCACTCATCATTTCAGCTGCAATCAAACATCCATGCAGCACATGATTTGGAGAAATACAACACATTGATATTTAATCACAAACACCATCGTCCCATAAACACCAACAAAACAAAATAACACATGGACTACAACGAATTAAAACGTCTAACCAGTGTTCATCGCTGCATGGTACTCAAACTCAGAGGACGGATCTATCGAACATCAACCAATGCTTGCAAGCACACAACCAAAAGGTAGCAAAAGCTGTTCGATCTCGATCATCTAGCTTAGAGCTAAGCTAGCAAAATGTACAACACACCTCTTATACCAACGCTGCAGCAAGGAAGAACATACTACACTCGCGGCGGATCCTACACTCCTTGCAGCAACACCCACCGCGGCGGCCATACTAATCCCGGCCCCCATTCGGCCGAGGGTGTCGCGCAATTGTCTCCACCGCGGCGGCGCGCGTCTGGCAGGCACCGGTTGGGCGAGCGGGAGGCGATGCGCGCCGCCGCCATTAATCGGATGCGGCGGCGAAGAAATCGTCGTGCAACACTTTCAATGCCCGCATGAAGCGCTGCGGCAGTTCACGCTCGTTCGTCGGCGTCCGGCGGCGTCGCCGCCGAGTCGCGCTCGATCTCCCGCAACACCTCTCGGGCCTTGTCGTCATCGGCGGCGGCGGCGCTCGCCAGAGCGTAAGAGCGTGAAGCGTCGCCGGGCGCATGCCCCCGAGTCCGGCGGCTTGTTTTAGCTTTGTCGAGGCGGCGAGGCGGTGTCGCGGCCTTCCACGAACACGCGCATGCCTCGCTCCGCACGCCTCGGGTTGGGTTGCCGACCTTGGCAAGCTTGGTGATGAGACTCGCGATACCGCAGTAGTACGGGCGACCCCGGCCGTAGACCCGCCGAGACGCACCACGGTCTAGTCGGATGCTCCGTCCCACTGGGGGTCGCGACACGCCGCTTTCATCCGCGACGGTGGCCCGCAGATTGAAGAGGTCCTCCATAGGATGCTCTGCGTGCATGGCGACGCGCCCGCAAGCTCCACAAGCAAGTGCTTTCGGAAGGTTCTCCATGGCGACGGCGGCGCCGCGTGGTGGGGGGCTTTTTTGTTGGAAGCCCGAGCGGCGGTAGGTGGGAGGTGTGAGCGGCGCGTGTGGCGCTGCGGTTCGTGAGTAGCAATATCACGGGTGGCGGGTGCGTTCCCGTGCGGTGGGAGATGGGATTTTCCCTTTTTTAGGAGCGGACGGGCGTTCTGACGACATGACCGGCGCCAATTACCGGCGACATTTGATAGAGCGCATCCGTACACCTTGGGTGCGTGTCTCCTCTCAGAGTATCTAGGCTTTGTCTCGGTTGAGATCTGCCCGTCTCTCTCGATCGGCGCGGCACCGATTAGGCGGAGCGGACGAGGACGGGCATATACGTATATCGTTACCCGAATACTTGCCTCGATTTGCCTTGTTGGTATCGAATCACGTATATCGATAGTACGCAGATATCGCCCGCCTGGGACGAGGGGAGAGTTAAATTACGCGGCGCAGTAAAAGCGCCCTCCGCCGTTGATCCTAGTCCTCGATTCTCCCGTGCATGGCCATAGTGGCAATCTAGCCCGTTAGGACTCTTTCCTTTTGTTTTTTTAAAACAATATTTCATTTTTCAATTCAATAGAAAATAAAAGGAAAACACCATCGATATCACAACCCACGAAAAAAATAAGCGGCGCTATGGATCACCCGAATTTGGCTTCAAATCCCAAAATTCCCGTCACATTGAATGGTTAAAATGTACCAACGCATGCATGGATTATAAAAATGTCGGTAAACAAAATAACTAATAATTGGTAGTTTAGATGTAAATTGCGAGACGGATCTTTTGAAATGTCGATCGATGCGGTGCCAATTTTCGACCTGGATTTAAACACGACCTTACAAGTTTGGCAACCAATCTGCTGAGGAACATACATTGCATATGTGAGCATCATCGAGCACGCTTATGCCCACCCTGCGGCAAAGCGCGTAACATATTACACTCGCCGCGGATCCTACGGTCCTCATTTGCGGTACATAAGTCTTGGCGGCAAGCGATCTCGGTTTTCCGGCCTGGGCACGCGCAAAGTACCTGTCTCCCCATCACCGATGCCGTCCGGCGATGCACGGTTGGGCAAGAGGAGGACGAAGATGCCGCCTCTCTCCATAGGGGGGCACCACCGAGTCGTCGTGGCAAGCACTTTCTCGGTGTTTTCGAGAAGTACTCGTGGCTGTTCGCGGTCCTCCTCGAGGTGCGACCATCGTCGCCGCCGTGTCGTGCTCAATCTCCCGCAACACCTCTCGGGCAAGGTCGTCATCGGTCCATAAAGCGGCGTTCCGCCTGTAGAGCGTATGGGCATGAACGCACGGGCGGCGCATGCCCCGAAGCGGCTTGTTTCGCCTTGTCGAGGCGGCGAGATGGTGTCGCGGCCTTCCACGAACACGGCAGACATGCCTGCTCTGAAGCACGCCTCCGGGTTGCCGACCTTGGCAAGCTTGGTGATGAGACTTGCGCGATACTCGCGCGAGTAGTACTGGCGGCCCCGGCCGTAGACCCGCCGAGATTGGACCCGGTCTAGCCGGATGCTCCGTCCCACCGAGGGTCGCGGACGCCGCTTTCATCTGCGTGAACAGGTGGCCCGCAGATTGAAGAGGTCCTCCATAGGATGCTCTGCGTGCATGGCGACGCGCCTCGCAAGCTCCACAAGCAAGTGCTCGGAAGGTTCTCCATGGCGCGACGCGCGGCGTGAGGCGGTGGGGGCTTTTTTGTCGGAAACTCCCGGCGGCGGGGTTTTTTGCTGGAAACTCTCGGCCGGGCGGGTTTTTTTGTTGGAATGGGTGAACAGCAGCAATGCGGGTGCGTAGGCGTTGCCGGTGCCCGAGACGTGGGATTTTATGAGCACCGGCCGGTTTTCTGGCGGGGGAGGTCGATCGTCGGACATAAAACCCGCGCGCGGAACGCGGTGAAGGAAATGGGCAGACGCCCTATCCTAGTGCGCGTCTTTAAGTCTAGTCTCATTTGAGTTTCATATGAGTTTTTTTAAAAAAAAATTACACAGTGCAACTCAGACGCTCACAATATGCACGCACACTCACCCCTATGAACGCACGTACGCAATCCCTACCCCTATGAGCACCTCCGAAGGATTGGGCAGCCGACACATCTGGAGATTCTCGAAGTCACCATAGGCGCCTCGTTGTCGACAGGAACGTCGCTTACCACTTAATGCATAATGTCGGTAAATCCTGGGAAAATCTCAAGAAAAGGTGCGAGCACTAGGATTATTTGAACCCTGGTGGGTAGCAACCCACTAGACCGTCCTACCATTGGACTACAAGGGCATTAATTAGGCTAATGTGGCACCATATTAATATTGAGAGTGATGTTATAAGAGTTTAATTGGAGTAGAGAGAGTTTCATCCCCATTAATCTCTTACGCCTTTGTTTCTAAAATCGAATGTGTTGGAAACTCGTGACATGAAGGAAGGGCCCATTGAGACTGACCTAAACATAAATGGTTTCAAACTACACATGTTTTTCCATTGACAAGATGGATCTCAAATCAAAAATTTGTAAACTACAAAATGTCATGGATAATTGAGAACTACAATCGGTATGTTGGTGGTTTGTAACTTTGTATATCTGAGGCCACTTAAAAATTTAAATCTCAGTTTTTAGGGTTTTTGAATTTGATACCTAGTTTTGCCCAGTATTAAGACAAAGTCAATAATCAAAGAGTTTTAAGTTGAGAGTTTAATAACTTAGCAAGATCTACAATTCTTATTTTGGTTTGATTCCCCATACGACATAGTGCTAGTGACATTATTGTTCACAAATCTTATAAATCTCTTTTTTGTAGTTTCATAAACTTTGAGAGTTGTGTAAGGGCCTGTTTGGCAGGGCTCGTGGCTCCGGCTCCTATGAGCAAGTGGTGGTTGTCGGCGAGAGAGGGAGGGAGGCAAAAGCGGCTCATGTGAACAGTGCCGCTACGGTTGCGCCTGCCCCCCGCCGCGAGCCGCCGCTCTGTTGCTAAACGGACCACTGAATAATCTTGTGAACAATGTTAGCATGGCAACACGTCGCATGAAGAAATGACCAATATAAAAGATGTACATCTTAAGAAGCTATACTACAAGATTTATGTTCATGACTTGTTGTCTTTGAAACCGGTAGATGCTCAAAAAATGTTGTTATACAAGCTTCATAGACATGATTTATAGAATTTTAGAAAGACAAACCATCAATTTTATAATTACTATGAGGCTTTGGTAGCTTGTATGTTTTTCCACCCCGACAGGGCGGTCCCACCATGCGCGCTTTCCTTGTTCCCCGCCGAAAATTTTTACCAAAATTGCGCGCCCGAGCATTCGCAAAGCAAAACCTCTCATCCCGAGTTTTCCATGCCGACGTAGCGGTCCCACCACGCGCCTTCTCCCGGGCCCTGTGTCCCAAGCGCAAGCGAAGTGGCGCTCTTTCCCTTGTGCACACCAAAAATTTTGATAAATTTGCGCGCCGACGCCGAGCATTCGCAAAACTCAAAATCCCTCATCCGCCTCCCCTCACCAGGCCATTCTAGGGTATACCCTGCCCCGCCGCCGCCCCACCGCCGATGACAACTACCACCCCGCAACCAAACCACCGCCCTCGCCATTCTAGGTTTTCAAGCCGACGGCGCATCCGCGCGCGACCACGATCCAACCCATCTCCGATCCATCTCCGGCCAGCGCGATCTACGGGTTAATGCGCTACACGGCTCACGGCGGCTTCATCCTCCACCCGAGCGGAAGGCGATCAATTCATCTCCGACGGAGCGGTTTGTGTAGTCCTCATACATGGCCCTAAATTGAACTGTATAGTATTAGGCCATGCTAATTTTCAGGCGGTGAAATTTTGAAATCTGTTCGAGCGACGAAGGTGGTAGTGCTCTACCTTTAAACGGAAGGTCCCGGTTCAAGCCCTAGCCTTTGATATTGCACATGGTGTGGGTAAGGCTTAGCGCTAAAATACCCTACCCCGGATCCTATTACGGTGCGGGAGCCCTACGGCGGTGATGCGCCATTTTCGAGCGGCGAAGGTGCTCCGGTGATTTCCATCCAACGGAGACCATCAATGCATCATCGGTTTGGAAGAGATAGCGAGCACACATGTCGCCTGAATTTTTAGTCGCCTCCGAGGAAAGGTGATAATTTTGTGCTCGGATTGATATATAGAGCTGTATATCTTGAACTTGACGCTGACCGCTACTATAATGTTGTTAAACGTGTGTTTTTGTCATAGGAAGCCGCAACTACTTCCGCTGCTTATTTTCTTCCACAGACCATCGCATGCGGGGGAGAGAGAGAGCACGCGATGTCGCTGATTTTTTCGATGCTCAGAATCGAGTGAAGGTGATAACTTTATCCTAAGATGGATATATCTAGTTGTTAGATCTTGAACGACACCTTGCTACAATGTAAGTGAGGGAAGGTGGTACCTTCATCCAGATGGATATCTAGAGTTGTAGATCTTGAACAATACACCATTGTTTGCTACTATAACTATAATGTTGTTATCGTGTGTTTTTGTCATAGGAAAGCTGCAACTCTTCTTTGCTTATTTTCTTTATAAAAAGTTCCTATTAAATGAGCTGTTGCTAAACTACGTTTATTTTCTTTATAAAAAGTTCCTATCAATCGGCGGCAAGAGAGCTCGATGAAGGCGGCGTTGAAGACACCAAGATGTAGCACCTCGGGCCTTGAAGGTAGGCGAGCCGTGGCGAAGATTGGGAGCAAGCTTGGTCATGAAGAACGCTTCCCAAAACCTTATTCACCTAGTATGATTTTATCCTCTTGAGGGATATATCGAGTTGTAGATACTAAACTTGACATATACTGCTACAATGTTGATATCTGTGTGTTTTTGTCGTACGAAACTGCTTGATTACTGCTTGCTTTTCTTTATAGATGAATATATATGCGTGCTCAAGAATCCACGAGTGCTTTGTAGAGTACTACTATCTTGGCTTACAAAAAAATGTGCCTATTAAATGGGTACATTCTTGAACTACAGCTTGTTTATATTCATCTATTCCTCAACTACATTTTTTGTTCTCTTGCCTCGCCGGTTTGTATAGTCCTCATAAAGCGCCTATTCTAGAATTGAACGTATAATTTTATCCTCACATGGATATTTTGAGTTGTTAATTGAACTTGAAACGATTTGCTACTATAATGTTGTTACCTTACCCGTGTGTTTTTTGTCATATGAAACCGCAACTCTTGTTTTCATATTTTCTTTTAATGAATTACATGCTGATGAAGATGAATGATCTAAAAGCTTTATAGAGTACTACAACTATCTTGTCTTAAAAAATGTGCATATTAAATGAAGCTGTTGCTAAACAACAGTTTGTTTATGTTCCTCATTCTGAACTACATTTTTTTTTTTGTGATATACATTGCCTACGAGATATATGAACCCTACTTATTGTTAGATTTTTGAGTGCTAGCCGTTGACTTCTCATGTGTAACTTATTTTTTTGATATAGGTGTCTAACGATTGGGCAGCTTTTGTTGCATAGAAGGGAAGGGAAAGGTATGAGCTCACAGAGGCCGGGGCAGTTGTCACAGGGGCTCGGTCTTGCGAAGAAGGTTTTAGAGAAGGCAGCCCGTCCTTTCGAGGAGGGCAGTGTAAGGGGAAAGAGATATGCTCCGCAGGCGTCCGGCATCTCGGAACAGGCGGGGCACAGCGATGCAGATGGACCGGATGGTGCGCTTGAGATGGAATCCGGGAGCGGCTAGACCGGACCTCGCATATTGAGATGGAATCACGAGGACATCGTTCACCGCCTGCGCCAACACCCCTAGCTCGCGTAGGTGGTGAGAATGCGAGAGTGGCTCGCCCCATTTCACCGGGAGTGGCTTCGAATGCCCTTATAGTTTCGCATAGGCCAACCCTAAGTACCGGCATGGATCTCCAATACTAGGGAGAAAGAGCTCATAAAGGCGGGGCCTTCTTGTCTTTGCTCTTCAAGAGTGATAGTAATTGCGGTACCAAGCAGGCAATCGGTGGCGTTTATTGCGGGTGCGAACAAAAGGCCTTTTGGCGCGACCGCAGAAGAGGCTATGATCAATGGGTTTTGACGACTTGTTTGACCTCAATTTTTGGATGTATTGGATATGGCCATCATCTTTAGTTTGACGACGTGAGTACAATTTCTTCTATTCTGGACTCATTCGGGATGCCTCTTCATCTATTTGCTTGCTAAATTGGGAAGGCTTATTTGGTTGACTCTGCGCTCATGAGTTCTTAAAGTCAAACACGGTCGGTGAAAAGTGCAACAGACCAGTGAGTGTTTCCTAACTTTGCTTGTGTTTCATATATTTGTTTTACTGTCTTAAGCCCGATGAAAAGACATGTGGGTTCTACACGACCCCACCACATGATGGCTGCGATGAAACAAGTTCATTTGGATTGTCACGAGGTAACTTCGAAGTGCAGCTCCATCTTGTGCCTACCTTTGTTTGGCAATAAAGACCATGTGTACAACAAACACTTATGCCTACCTTATTTTGTATTAGGATTTTAACTTGTCGGAAATTCGATCAATTTGGAGGATATTAGAGAAAGATCATATAAGTTTCTTGGAACATGAGATCATCAGCCCCGAAGGCAAGCTGATTTCTCTACCATTTCTTTGGACAAAGGCCGGGGTAGCTCGAGGGCGATAAGGAAGAAACTCGCTCGACTCCACGATGTATTGGACATTGTACCCATCAATTGGAGGATCTTCTTACATGTGCTTAGTCCTACGCCTTCTTGGGTTGACCATTGGGCATTCTTTGAACATATCTGGACAATGTCACCGAGGAGGCCCTCACCGGGGCACACAAACCTCTGAGACAAAGACATCAAAAGAAATCACTTAGTTCCTCCATTTATAACTCTCAAGTCCCATTGAGTTTTCGTTGTCATTAACATTTGGGCCGATTCTCGGAATCACCTAATGCACAATGTAGCAAATGTAATCATTTTTCGCTCAAGTTAAGCCAAGACACTTAAATAGTAAAATTCTTCTAAAAATCTAGATGGTTACTGATTTACATTCCATTGCACCATTTTATAGGGACAGTTTTGAACTTCAATCGGTAATGATCGATTCGATTCTCGGTTAGTATTGCTGATTCGTTTCTGAACCGCCCGAGAGAGCCTCCATGGCACCTCTGTTCTTTGCTTTACTGGAATTTGCCGCCATGGCCTTCTTCACGCGTGGGAAGCCGGGCACTTGCAGCGCTGGCGGCCGCCGTGAACCCCTTTCGACGCGGGCCGACTTCGCCTCGACCGAGCTGGGGCCGCTGCGCTGCGTGCTTTTGCATGCCGCGCGCGAACGGGCGCCGACGCCAGCGGCGTCGCATTTGCGAAGTCCTCCCCGACCACACTTCGCGCGGCGCGTGGAAAGTGCGGCTACGCGGCCGTCCGCGTGGGCGCGGACGGACTGAACGAACAAACGCGTTTACGTGATTACGTATGAGTGGCCAAGGGCATTTGTGTCCATTGGGTTTTTACTAGGTTTCCCATATTTTCGATTCTTTTAAATCAAAATAACTAACGGAATACAAAGGAGGGGTAAACCGATGCTTCCTTCTAACAGTAAGGGCAAAAATGCAAGATGACGAAAAGTGAGGGGTAGAATCACAATTGGCCTTCTCGGGAAGGGTAGAAATGCAATACCCCAATCTAGAATTAATTTGCAAGCTAGATAGATGTGACACCAAAATTCACATGACAGAAGCGAGAATGCCAAACACTTTCGAATTATCATTAATTGTGCCACATATCGATTCAACGACTTATTACAAAAAAATCTGCCAAACTTAGGCGAAACAAACCTCCGCAACCATAGCCCGAGCTTGAAGTCGTCACGCTTCCGTTGAAAGCGCAATAAAGCGAGTGAGTGTTTCCTAACCTACAAGCGACCCATGCATTTTTTCTTATCAAGATCATAGCATGATTCAACATCATATAGCATAATATGATCATAACAACTAGTCCAAACATGTGTATCATACTAGCATGACTTAGCATCATATAACAAAGCATAATCTGTATCCAAACGAATTTTACGCCTCTACAGTTGATTTAGTCAAAATAGTTTGTTTACTAGACCTCCATGACACCGCACCACCCCAAGAGTAAAAACATACCCACTAGTGGCGTAGATTTGATCAATATCATCAAATATCGGTTCGCATCACTATATCCCTCTCACGGTGGGTGCGGAATAGTGAATCCCATAACTCATTGTAACCTTTAAGATAGCACAAGGCCCTTTAAGTGCGGTTGCACTAGCTAGATACATGAGTGAACCAACAATTTCAGAGTCTGAACTTCAATTGATCTACGGTACACTTCTTATTCTTTTGCAATGTCACACTAGTAAGGTCTTTGGAGAAATGTATATACACAACAATCTTTGCATTATAATTTTTTTTATGCTTTTGTTGCCTTACCTTTTGCAAAAAAAAAAGTGTAAATATTAGCTTTGCATTGTGTCATGTTAAATAGTTTGACAAAGTTGTCTTCAAACTTGAAAGAGGTGCGTGTGATGCTAAACAACCAGCCTTGTGTTAGTGGATCTGAGGCGAAGAGCTTGCTTCATAAATTTGGGCAATGTTCATACGTTTGAAGCTCTATCTTCGAGTTAAAAACAACAACGTTTGAGTAGATCAAGATCAACCCATTCATGTTTTGTAATTTTCCATATTGCTATAGCTTTGATTTGATTAGGACAAAAGCGGATCTCATGATGGGCGCATCTTTTGATCCAAGTAAATTTTATAAAATGCAAACAAGTTTTAGTCATCAAATAGCTTTTTTATCCTTTCTAACCAAGCCTCGTCGGGTAGATGGGGTCTCTCCTTTAGCAAAACTGAGCAACATAAGCATGGTACAAGTACAACCATTTCGAGCTACCATTTAATGGAAAAAGTTTGTGTTCAAAACAAAGTTTGGTTCACTTTTCAAGAGACTACATATACTATTATTTTCCAACAAAAAAATTCATGGAATTAACTTGTCAATCACATGTGGGTTAGTAACTCAAAAGAAATTCTAGCTAAATGCAAATTCCAAAGCATCAATCTCGGGATATTTAATTAGGAGCTTCCTATGTATAGTATCCACTTTGAAATTTTCATTTATAAAAAGGCATAATTACCGATCATGAATCAACATCAATAAAGACTTTTAAATTAGCCCGTCAATTTTTACAAGAATAGATGGGTACTTAAGATAAACAACAAGGGCGATATTCATTGTTGCCTTCAATTCCTATGAATTGAGGATTGCCAAAGACACTATAAATATATCAAAAATTTGTGTTAGAGTTGGAATTATCAATGCATAGTTGTATTTGTTTATGTAAAACAAAAGATTGAACCTTAGATTTGAACCGTAGTCACCTGATTTTGTTATGATCAATTGAATGCATAGTATTCCCCATCATATGCATTGATGATACAATTCTCTAGAAAATGAATAGTACACTTTTAAAATATCTTATCCTCACATGAAAAACCTAGGAAAGTAATTATAGATCCAAGTAATGTAAAATTAATTTTTGTTAGATTCATAACTTAATCCTCTACTCGTGGAAAATATGTTTGCATAATATGCTACTCTAGCTAAAATTTCTTTTTTATTCATTATAATGAGCATAAATTGATAAATGCAAAAATAAATTCCCCAAGGTTCTACAAATAGCAACACAATTTTATTGGATCATTTGTGATGTGTCCTTACGGAGAAATGTATATACACAACAATCTTTTTTGCATTATAATTTTTTATGCTTTTGTTGCCCTTATGTTGCAAAAAATTGTGTAAATATTAGCTTTGCATTATGTCATGTTAAATAGTTTGACAATGCTTGAGACAAACTTGAAGGTCGTGTGATGCTAAACAACAGACCTTGTGTTAGTGGATGCGAGGCGAAGAGCTTGCTTCACGAGGGGTGAGCAATGTGCATTGTTTAAATTTGTATCTTGAGGAGTTAAAAACAAACAAGCGCTTGAGTAGATCAAGATCAACCCATTCATGTTTTGTAATTTTCCATATTACTGTAGCTTTGATTTGATTAGGACAAAAGCCCGGATCTCATGATGGGTCTATCTGATCAAGCTGCTTTTATAAAATGCAAACAAGTTTTAGTGCTTAGCTTTTATCCTTTCTAACCAAGCCGTGTGGGGTAGATGGTCATTTTAACAAAACCAGCAACATAAGCATGTACGGTACAACCATTTCGAGCTACCATTTCTTGAAAAAAAGTTTGTGTTGAAAACAAAATTTGGTTCACTTTTTCAGAGACTACATATACTATTATTTTTTCCAACAAAAAATTCATGGAATTAACTTGTCAGTGTGGTGTAATTCAAAAGAAATTCTAGCTAAATACTTTGCAAATTCAAAGCATCAATCTCATATGGCCATTTTGAATTAGCTTTTGCGAATGGGTGTACAATTAAAAATAGTCACCAATTATAACTACTTTTCGTCATTATATGTTGCTCACTTTGTCATCTTACCTTTTATTCACTTACAAATGCACTTTCGGGGACATTTGGTTTGCAATTACTATTGAAGTTGTTGTCCCCACCTATGGAAATATCATCAACAAGCATTTTAGATGTCCCTTTTATTTTGCATGGAAATCTTACAAGTTATAAGTAATGCACCCTCTACCGTGTTTGCATCCTATTAATTCAATGAAGCTAGAAGTACCATGCTTCCTTACACTACTTTTCTTCAAAAAAAATGTGATTCATGAACCTCCAGGTTATTTAATTAGGAGCTTCCTATGTATAGTATCCCACTTTGAAATTTTCATTTATAAAAAGGCATAATTACCGATCATGAATCAGCTTTATCAATAATAACTTTTTAAGTTAACTTTTTACAAGAATAGATGGGTACTTAAAGATAAACAACAAGATCGATATTCATTTGTTAGCAATTCCTAGGATTATTCGAGGGGATTACCCGACACCTATAAATATATCAATAATTTGTGTTAAATTTTGGAATTATCAATGCATAGTTGTATTTGTTTATGTAAAACAAAAAGATTGAACCTTAGATTTGAACTGTAGTCACCTATTTTGTTGTGATCAATTGAATGCATAGTATTCACCATCATATGCATTGATGATACAAGTCAAATGCACTTTTTAAAATATCTTATCCTCACATGGATACCTCAGCGATATATGATTTCAGGTTCTAAGCTTTAGTATCCGACTAATCATCAATTTTTTTTTAATAAATCTAGCTTTGTACTTTGCTACTGTTGACTCTGAGCTTTTTTCTAACAGCCCGGAAACTAATATAGGTAACATATCTGATTATTACCTAAAAATAATAGTTTCTCAAGTAATAATCCTACAACTACCAATTTTACTTGTTTGCTACCTTTTAAATTTGAAAGTGTTGCAAGATGCCTATGAGTAAAATCAACTTAAAAGGTTTCTTCCACCTATTGATGCTTGAGTATACATCTATATTAAATAGATTAATGTAACTTATGCATAAAAGGATTCGTTACTTGGTGGGTTTTCATAGTAAGTGTACAAAGTGGATGTTGAACATTTGAATTCTTGCGGGTTGCATTTTGATTTCTACTGAAGATTGTCATGATGACCAGGAAACAATATCATTTCAAAAATGTGCAATTTATGGTAGGGTAATGGGGATGATAAAATTAGAATTGTATAAAGCGATCTATGTTATATATCTGCGTAATATGTTCAGGAGTTTCAAGCTTTGTATTGAGCACTCTAACACGCATTGAAGCTGCATATCCATCACAAGGTTTCAACTAGAATTAATAAGTGAAGAATCGTTTGCACATTCCATCGCGTGGTGGCCAAATCTTGGCCCAAAATCATTTTAGGCGGCAAAGCGCTATTTTAGTAATATAGACCATGTGTAAAACAAACACTTAAGCCTACCTTTCTTTTTGTATTAGGATTTTGACTTGACGGAGATTCCATCAATTTGGGGGATATTAAGAGAAGATGGCCAAGTTTCTTATGGAACATGTCATCGACCACGAAGTCGAGCATTTCGTTTAAATAAACCGTGAGTTGATTACATTTCCCTTCTTTGCATGGCGATCGGTGGATACATGCATGTGAGCGTATTCTTGTTTCCCCTTCTTTGCATGGCGATCAAAGCTGGATACATGCATGTGAAGCGTGTTATTTGTGTTGTGAACAATCTTGGCGTGCCACGAAGAAGCGGTACATCTGTGTGAACAATCGGGTTTCATATGTTTTGCGTGCACATTTGCAAGCGATAAGTGACAACAAGACATGTTGGTTAATTTTTCTTTTTTTTCTAGTTAATTTTCAACTTCAGCCTTAAAGATTTTAAAGTAAGTCTAATAATGCCTCATCTTTAGTTTTTCAGCAAGTAAATATAGCAAAATCTAGAAGCATCATCAATTAATGACATGAAATATCTCTTTGCACACACCATTCATCTCACATAGATCGGAATGTATGAGTTCTAGAGGTGCCAAGAGCCTCTCCTCCTTTGCCTTGTGAGGCTTTCGAGGTTGCATAGATTGCACACAATTATGACACTTAGAACCTTTGGTAATGGTGAAATCTAGAATTAGCGCAAGCTCACCAAAATTCACATCTAGAATTAGCGCAAGCTAGATAGATGTGAGGCGCAAACTTCACATGACACAAGCGAGAATGCCAAACACTTTCGAATTATCATTAATTGTGTCTAAAATCGATTCAACGACTTATTACAAAAATCTGCCAAACTTCGCGAAACAAACCTCCACAACCATAGCCTTCACCAATAAATTGGCAGACATAACTACTTTATTGGACTCCAACACTACCTTAAACCCATCTCATAAGAAGGTAAACGGATCTATTGTATGTTTACTTGATTTATTTTTTTTTGATAATATATGTTTTTCACGGATATTGGGCCTTTGAGATTTATCGAATTTCTTCATATGATTGCGGTTACATTTACCAAGCCCGATAACAAGTACATGTGGGTTCTGCGGTGCACCACTTGATAGGTTGCGATGAAACAAGTTCATTTGGATGCGTCGCGAGGGTAACTTTGAAGTGCGGCTCCATCTTTGTGCCTACCTTTGTTTGGCAATATAGACCATGTGTACACAAACACTTACGCCTACCTTTTTCTTTTTGTATTAGGATTTTGACTTGGCGGAGATTCCATCAATTTGGAGGATATTAGAAGATGGCCAAGTTTCTTATGGAACATGTCATGACCCTAAAAGCCCGAGCATTTCGTTTTAACCGTAACCGTGAGTTGATTACTGTTTCCCTTCTTTGCATGCGGGGGTGGATACATGCATGTGAGCGGTATTCTTGTTTCCCTTCTTTGCATGGCGATCAAAGCTGGATACATGCATGTGAAGCGTGTTATTTGTGTTGTGAACAATGCGCAAGGCGTGCCACGAAGAACGGGTACATCTGTGTGAACAATCGAGATACACCTGAATTTGCAATGCTGCTACGATCGCCATTTGTTTTGTGGTCGGACACGTCCATCGTATTATTATTTGTGTTTGCGGGTGTCTACCATTTTCAATTTCTCAGTTGCATAGTTGAAGCGGTGCATTATCTATGTACGGACATACGGTTCTTTGATGAGGTGCTGTGGGTTTCATACTAAATGTCTGTCGGCGTAAAGAAGACGCGTGCGAAACACCGAACAAGCATCACGAAAATACGTAGCGTTCTGATTGTCGTCGCGGAATCAAAGCGATCGATGCAGAAAATGACTAAATCCTACGGATGTGGTTACGAAAAAACGTTGTAATAGTTTGGAAAGGAATGCGGGCGAGGCTTTACTAAAAGCAGCGTCACGTAGCTCGTGTGTAACTTCGACACCTGTTGCGAACAACGATGCATAACCGCAGGGGGCACGTGCGGACGATCATTTTAAACATCTCATTTGTAGTTACGGCGTACGAGTACGGTCGAGCGCGACCGAAAGCGTGCGAAAGTGCATTAAGGTTCCGCAGAGGCGGTAGTACAAAACAGCGTCACGTGGCCGGGTGTAGTTAAGTCGGCGATCTAGCGTATGCGTAGCTTCCGGCGACGGACATGTATTACCCGCAGGCGTCTGTAGAATGCGAAGATATCACGATCCGTTTGCGTTCCACCGCAGAATACGTATTTGAATAGCGGTTTCTGAGACCCTTATAGTGACTCGGTGTATGCGTGAATGGATAGCGAGTTAGAGGCGCTGATGCATACTAGCGTCGCATCGTAATGCGTTAGTAGCGCGAGGCGCCTTCTTGTGTCTGGCGTCCGCACATTGAGCTGATTACGATCGCATCTGCGGCTTCGTGCGTCACTACTTTTTGGGCTGATGCGAGCCCGGTCTCTCTTGGGGAGTTTTGTGAGGTTTCCGAGGTACGGCCGCATCTTAGACAGGTATGTCTCAGATACTGTAGATCACGGTCGAGGCAAAACCCGGGACACGGAAGGAGGCGCGTTCACGGCGTGTGTAACAAGGGGCTCACCTACGGGACGGGAAGCTTGAGGCGCTAAATCCCCATCATCCGTATTAAAGCTTTATTGCGAGGGCATACGCTACGCCGTGTCCGTAAAGTCGAACATTTAGAACCCTATCGGGCAGACTGCCTAGCGGATTGTAGAAGGCCCCCAAGTAACAGCAGTAGGAGGCCTTTTTTACATAGTGTAAACTACAACTTGTTTTATATTCCTCTATTCACGAACTACTTCTTCGTTTCGGTTTGTAAGTTAGAGTTGACTTTTTTGGTACATCCATTTAGCTATGTATCTAGATATAATAATATGCTGGATACATAACAAAATGGACGAACCAAAAAAGTCAAAAAGCTAATTTACAATTTGGAAAACTCGAGGAGTGGAATTCTTTGTTGATGTGCCTCGTGGATTGTGTAGTCCTCATAGACTTTCTATTCTGAAAATTGGGCGTATAATATTAAGGCCTTCTGTGAATTTCACGTGACTGAAATTTTCAAATCTGTTCGGGTGGCGTAGCTACTTGATTTCGGGCATCAACGCATCATCGGTGTCGCTGAATTTTCATTCGCGGTAGTGAGGAAAGGTGTTAATTACGCTACTTATTTTCTTCATAGATGAATACACAAGCTTGAGAACACTTTTTGCTCACGAAGTACTACTACTATCTTGTGTTACAAAAAATTTTTCTACTAAATGACTGTTGCTAAGCGCCTAAACTTCTGATTACTTTATATTCCTCTATTCTGAACTACTTCTTCATTATTAGTTTGTAAAGTCACTTTGACTTTTTTGGTACATCCATTTAGCTATGTATCTAGATACAATAATATACCTAGATACATAGCAAAATGGATGAACAAAAGTCAAAGCTTTAATTTAAACGGAGGAGTGCAATTTTATGATCTATGCCTCTATGGATTGTGTAGTCCTCCTGTTGCCTATTCTGAGAATTGTTGTATAATATTAGGGCCTTGCTAATTTCAGGGTATTTGAAATTTTCAAATCATTCGCGGCGATGAAGCTTTTTGTTTTTAGATAATGGATGAGAAAAACATCCAGGCCTCTACTTCGAGGGATGTACACAGACCAATTATTAGAAGTAGTGGATAAAAAGATAGAGCAAAACAAGTCTCTAAAAGCAGGATAAAGAGAACTAAAAAGCAAATGATAAATGTGCTTCCACCCTCTATAGGGAAACTCCAAAGTAATCACTTCTAGTTTTTACGCTAATTAATTAGAGAGTGTGTTCTTGTCTTGTTCATCACATTTGCAAAGTGGACTCGATAAGCATGACCAATAGGCTCATCCGAAAATAACAGCCGACAACGAGAAAACTATCATTTTTGTTAAAGATAATATCGTTTTGACGGCGCCAAATAGCCCGACATATAGCTTGTGGCGCTAACCCAAATCAAGTTTCTAATCCTTTTATTACGATTAGTAAGCCATGTACCAAACATATGGCTTATGTAGATCTAATTTGGTTTAGGCGGTAGCATAAAAAGATGATCCTCCATACGGATTTTTTCGAATACGGATAATCTTGGAAAAGGAGTTGGATGGTCTCATTCATATTACAACCAACACATTTACGGCTTGCTTTTCGGTTTTCCTAGTGAGGAAGCCGATAATTCTAGCTGCTTATTTTCTTCATAGATGAATACACAAGCATGAGAACTTGGCGGCCCTTTCTGTCAGTACTACTACTATCTTGTCTTACAAAATTTTTTCCCACTAAGCGAACTATTGCTAAACTACGGTTTGTTTATATTCCTCTATTCTGAACTACTTCCTCCGTTTGACTTGTAAGTCGCTTTTGACTTTTTGGTACATCCATTTAGCTATGTATCTAGATACAATAATATGCTGGATACATAGCAAAATGGGCGAACAAAAGTCAAAAATTTCATAACTTGGAGGAGGAGTCTTTTTTGTGATCACTGTGCCTCGTGGTTTGTGTAGTCCTCATAGGCGCCTATTACGAAATTGAAGCGTATAATATTAGGGCCTTGCTAATTTCGGTGGTAAATTTTCAAATACATTGACGGCGGCGTAGCTCCTTCGGTGATTTCAGGGCATCAACTCATCATCCGATTGTCGGCTTGAATTTTCATGCGGTAGTGAGGAAAGGTGTTAATTTCGGCCGCTTATTTTCTTCATAGATGAATACACAAGCATGAGAACAACGGCGCTCTGTCAGTACTACTACTATCTTGTGTTACAAAAATTTTCCCACGAAGCAAATCGTTGCTAAACTTCCGGTTTGTTTATATTCCTCTATTCTGAACTACTTTCTCCGTTTCGACTTGTAAAGTCGCTTTGACTTTTTGGTACATCCATTTAGCTATGTATCTAGATACAATAATATGCTGGATACATAGCAAAATGGGCGAACCAAAGTCAAAGCTTTTACTGGTATTTGAAACGGAGGAGTCGTCTATTTTTGTGATCTGTGCCTACGTGGATTGTGTAGTCCTCACAGGCGCCTATTCTGAGAATTGAGCGTATAATATTAGGTCCTTGCTAATTTTAGGTGACTGAAATTTTCAAATCTGTTCGGGCGACGTAGCTCGCCGGTGATTTCCGGGCATCAACTCATCATCGAGTATCGCTTTGAATTTTTCATTCGCCGGTAGTGAGGAAAGGTGTTAATTGTTTGCCTTATTTTCTTCATAGATGAATACACAAGCATGAGAACAACGGCCTTTCTGTCGAAAGTACTACTACTATCTTGTGTTACAAAAATTTTCCCACGAAAACGAACTATTGCTAAACTACGGTTTGTTTATATTCCTCTATTCCTGAACTACTTCCTCCGTTTAGTTTGTAAAGTCGCTTTGACTTTTTTGGTACATCCATTTAGCTATGTATCTAGATACTATAATATGCACGGATACATAGCAAAATGGGACGAACCAAAAGTCAAAGCGACTTTACAATTTGGAAACGAGGAGGAGTCTTTTTTGTGATCTGTGCCTGCGTGGATTGTGTAGTCCTCACGGGGCGCCTAATGCAGAATTGTGGCGTATAATATTAGGGCCTTGCTAATTTCGGGTGACTGAAATTTTCAAATCTGTTCGAGGCGGCGTAGCTACGCCGGTGATTTCAGGCATCAACGCATCATCGGTGTCGCTGAATTTTTCATTCACGGGTAGTGAGGAAAGGTGTTAATTCTCTTTGCTTATTTTCTTCATAGATGAATACACAAGCATGAGCACAGACATTTGCTACGTCGAGTACTACTACTATCTTGTCTTACAAAAATTTTTCCCACTAAATCCAAGCTGTTGCTAAACTACGGTTTGTTTATATTCCTCTATTCTGAACTACTTCCTCCGTTTCGGTTTGTAAGTCGCTTTTTTTTCGGTATATCCATTTAGCTATGTATCTAGATACAATAATATGCTGGATACATAGCAAAATGGACGAACCAAAAAGTCAAGCGACTTACAATTTGGCTGGAGGGAGTGCACATTTGTGATACATGTGCCTCTATGGATTGTGTAGTCCTCACAGACTGCCTATTTGAGTGAATTGAATTGTATAATATTAGGGCCTTACTAATTTCGGGTATTTGAAATTTTCAAATCACATTCGAGCGACGAATCTTTTTTGTTTTTTAGATAATGGATGAGAAAAACATCCGGCCTCTACATCCGAGGATGTACCGCCAATTATTACAAGTAGTGGATAAAAAGGTAGAGCAAAACAAGTCTCTAAAAAGCGGATAAAGAGAACTAAAGCAAATGATAAATGTGCTTTCACCCTCTATAGGAAACTCCAAACGTAACCACTTCTAGTTTTACGCTAATTAGCAGTGTGTTCCTATCACGTTCATCATGCTACAAAGCGGGCTCGGTACCGCAGACCAATAGGCTCATCTGAAAATAACCAGCCGACAACGAGAAAAACTTTCATTTTGTTAAAGATAATATCGTTTCGACAGCGCCAAATAATGACATATAGGCGTGACGCCAACCCAACCCAAATCAAGTTTCTAATCCTTTTATTCTGATTAGTAAGCCATGTACCAAACATATGGCTTATATAGATCTAGGCTGGTTTAGGCGGTAGCATAAAAAAGATGATCCTCCATACCCGTTTTTGAAATACGGACAATCTAGGAAAAGGTGTTGGATGGTCTCATTCATATTACGACCAACATATTTACGGCTTCCTTTCAGTTTTTCTAACATTTTATTTGTTCTCTGCCTCGGTGGTTTTGTTTAGTCCTCATAAAAAAAGCTATATGTTTGAATTGAACTATATAATTTTATCCTCACATGGATATTTTTCGGTTGTGAATCTTGAACTTGACACTGAGTGTTACTATAATGTTGTTATACGTGTGGTTTTGTCATAGGAAAGCGCAACTACTCTTGCTTATTTTATTTATAGAGATGAATATCGTGCTCAAGATAGAACAATGGCGTACCTTTTCCTCACCCCTAGAACTGCCGGTGAAGCTTTGTGTCGTGTGTCTTGGGTGCTGACGGCCGCTCAAAAATGGTAGGCTGCGGCTATGTGATATACAAACCCTACTTATTGTTAGCTTTTTGCTTAGTGCTAGCTGTTGACTTCTCTGTGTAACCTAAATGTGTTTGATGTAGGTGTTCGATGGCACATTTACAACATCATCGGTAATGAAACAACTTATTCTCTAGAGGATGGGTCGGAGAGCTACATATGAAGAGACGAGCAAGAGATAGATGATGGTACCACAGGGGGCAGAGAGAGATGATGGTACCACGGGGGCGTTCGGGATTTTTCTTTGGAGAGGGGCAGCCATCGGCTTTCGGTTAAAGCGGAGGGTCGGAGGACACACACAAGGCGGCGAGAAGGCAAGATAGTTGTCACGGCGCTCAAGCCGAGCGGGTTTCCCCGAGAAGGTGGCCATGCTAAGAATGAAGAGACTTTTGAGGTCGATTGCTAGAGAAAGGGTCCCCTTGCTCACAGTTCGATCTCTTCCTTAAGCTTGCAACAAAGGAATTCTTATTTGAGGATTTGTGTCGAGAATTCGTGGAGTTTGTAGGCAACTTAAGGCCCATAGCATGTAAGAAGGCGTGGCGGTCGGTAGGCAAAAGTTTTAGGACCTTCAAAAGCAATCTAGTGCGGAATTACGTCATGAAGGGGTTGGATGCCACGGTGAAGCACCCATACATCACCAGGACGATTGGGCAGCTTTATTTGAAGCGAAGAGCGACAAAGAACGCGGCAACAAGTGAGAGAGATACAGCGGCTTAGGGGAAGAACAAGCATGACCCTTTGCACGGGGACGGGGAGGTTATGAGGCAAAGTTCGAAGTGTGGGAGAAGGAGGACACTTACTTACTCCACAATAGCATCAAGATCCTTGGCATGAATTTCTAGTGAACCGTGCTTTCGGCATTTTTTGCGTGCGGTGCGATCGCCGTGTCAGGGTAATAAAGTACGCAATTGTTTGGTGGGGTGAAGAGTCACCGGTCTTTTACGAGAAGGTTTTAGAAGACCGCCCGTGCTTCCCCGAGGGCGGTGTAAGGGAAAGAGATATGCTCCACGGAGGTCACAGGCACCCCGGAGCGCGGGGGGCGTGTGCGTGGTATGTCTAGTATGGGTGGTTGGAAGTTTTGGCCGGCTTGCGTGAGCATGTACGTAAAGAGGAAGTCTCCAGGTGTGTTGGCGAAGCATATAGAAGAGTTTGGACCTCAACTAGATGAGCTCACGGCTAAGGTGGCGGCGTTGGAATCAGGAGGACATGGTTCTTGCGCGCCCAACACCTAGCCGTGTAGGTGGTGTGAAGAGCTAGCGTGCGCGAAGCGATTCGGATGACGAACCGGATGTTGCAGGTTGAGATACTTTCCACGTCGGCACCATGTACCCTTGCGGTGAAGACTTCGAGGTTATCAGGTTGAGGTAGCAAGGGAATGGTATACCCCGAATCAAATAACTACATCTTAAAGGTCAACCAATCTTGGAAGGACATTCTATGGATCATGTAACTCCTAGTTTTGAGGCTACACTCTTTGGATCCTCAGGCAAGCGAGATTAAGGCTCTTGGATAGGCTGTGTGTAAGATGATCTAGTGGAGCCGAGCCCGTCTTCTTGTGGCATTCTAAAGCTCTCTTCTTTTACGCCCCAAAACCTCCTGTGCCTACTTACGCCATCTCAATGAAAGTCAATCTAAAGGATTTGTATGACACCACGGCTTAAATGGGAATGGCGACAATGATCGAGTCCCTCTCGGTACGCAATGGATGGGAATACGGCGACTTCCTTTCGCATGCCAATGGCGGTCAAAGTGCCTTGCGAGTGCATCGACTAGCGATGTGAAGGCGGCTCTCAAAGGCAAGGATGACGAGTGCCTTGCACGGGGCTGCGGGGGCTGAGAATGCGGGAGTGGCTCGCATGACAAGAATGTCCGAGTGCCTCTCGGAGTGCAGTTTGCTGGCGAGAAAATTTGTAACACCGAAATTTTGCATTTTTGAAAATAGGGCCAAAATGATATAATTATGTATTTTTGTGCTCATTAAAATTATAAGGAAAATAAAAGTATTATGAAATTAAAATTTAATATAAGGATATATACATGTTTGTTGCATTCATGCTCTTGCATTATTTTTTTATTGAGTGATAAATGAGTTTAATTCTATTTAGTAACGAGTCAATTTTTGCTTTGCTTATAAATCAAAAGAAATAAATTATATCATTTTAAGTGAGTTTAGGTTTCAAATCTAAATAATACTATTAAATTAATTAGTGTATTAAATTTGATTTAGAAGTGAAATTGCTTCTGCTCTATTTATAAATTAAATAAAGACTTGAAGGTATAATTATAACACAAGTCCAAGTATTTATTTTCACAGAATCATAATTGTTAATAATACTTTACATATTTTATTAGGATTTAAATTCAGTTTTTGGATTTTAGTTTCTAATGAATTTGTAAAAAGCTAGAAGGAAAAAAAACGGGAAATAGAAAAGGTGAAAACAAAACTCAACTCTCACCTCCCTCCTAACCTTTCTGCCCGTGGCCTTTTCAGCCGTGCCCTCCATTCAGTGGTGACGTGGTCACCAAGTACATGCACACATGCAGGCCGATTTAGCTATTGTTAATAATAGTACTCAACACTCTCCTCACCTCACGTACACACACACCCTGGACTGATCATCCCCTTGCCGCGAGGACCAAGCTGCCCTGTGACCCGCACGCCCCAGACCTGCCACCGCTACTCCTTCAACTAATTCCTACAGACTTGGATCAGCAGACACGTAGGATAAAGGAGAATACAATGACAACGGAAAGGATCCTATGCTAGCTAACTGAAGCCTGAAGATCCGGTCGCTGACATCGCCTAAGCCGTACGCCGCTCCCTTGCATGCTCATGTACACCGGCTCAGCAGTCGGCCACAGCAGGCGCTTGATCCCACACCCGTCGCCTGGACACGAGCCAACGACATCGTCCGCTCGGACCCCGTCATCAGCCAAGGATCGCCGTCCACAGAAACCAGCGCCCCTCCCACGTCCGCGCGACCAAGTCTTTCTCTTCTGTCGATCCGCCCTTCTTGTTCATGCCAAAAGACCAAGTGGACGCGCCATTGCTGATCGTCATGCAGCAGAGTCCCAAAACCGCTCCTCCTCTGCCCATATCAGTGGCCCTCATGCCTCTTGCAATCCCGCTGCCACACCATAAGGATCACTGCCGTCCCCCTGAAGCCGCTGCTGCCTCCATTGCCAACACGCCTCGCCAAGCCTCCTCTGCCTCCTTCCTGCTCGTCACACGCGCCGTGGTTCCCGATCGCCCCGAGCACGTCCGGACGTACTACGTCGTGCGTCGCCGAAGTCCGATCGTCTCTGCTCCGAGTGGCCTCGCCGTGTCCTAGCACAGCCCGCAGCCGTGCCCTCGCCACGCCAGCGAGCCCGCCGCCGCCGTGCTCCGCGTTCCGCCGTCCTCGGCCGTCCACCGCCGTTCTAGTCGCCCCAGCCGAGTCCGCATGATCACCCTGCCTTCCCGTGCTGTCGCCATCGACGATCGACCCACCAAGGTAATCACGGTGAGCTCCTGGTTCAAACGCATAAGTATCTTCACCTTTACTGCCTCTAGCGTGGGTTGGACATGCGTCAGTAAACTCCCGACGTCGGCAACCATGGCGCCGTCGTGCACCAGGCCATCAGCAAAGCAATCGCCTAGCAGGCTGTAGCGCAGCGTCACACTCCCACAACGCCGCGCTTGCGTGAATTAATAGGGACAACAAAGCAGCCGGCCATGCATGTCATTGATCCTTAATCTTTATTAGTTTTTCTAGATTGTTGACATCACCCGCGCGTCATGGCTGGTATTTCCGTAGTTTCTGTTCAGAAAAATAAATCGCGAAATACACTAGAAAATACAAGCATGCAACCGATCTCCACCATGTGTTGTTCTAGTTACATTTTGCTAGCCTTGCCAAAGACACGTTAGTTCACAATAATACACATTGTGTTCTGTGCAGTATGCCAATGTCTTTCTTATGTATATATTTATAAATATAAATATATGTCACATGTCTATAATTTATTAATTCAAATGCTAAACCGATTAACACCATGTAATTAAAAAGCAATATATGTTTTACACATTGGTAACTTATACTTCAAATTAATGCTTTTTAATTTCTAATATAAATGTGTCCATAAATAATCATTTATTTAGTTTAAACATATTATCATAAACCTAATATTTATCTCCATACATCTTATTATTTTGTAAAGGTATAAAGTTTAACTTGTGTGATAATATTGATAATTAAATTATAAGATGTGACAAATTTAATCATGGTTTTCTTAATTAAAATATATCAAGCAATTAGGTTTTTTCTTTTCTAATATAGAACTCCAGCAGTAGTTCTTTTTAACTTGGTAGTTCCGTTATCGGTGTCTCTTTGCGTTCTCTCGGACCAGTAGCGGCGACTTCTCTCTTAGCACGTCGTTTAAACCTTTTCTATGATTGGTGTATTGTTCTTAGATTATTCTTTTTTTTCTTGCTTGTATACGTGGTGTTGCTACGAGTAGGACGAAGAGCCGTTCATTGGCGTTGAAGACCGGGAGTTGAGGATCGACAAGTGTCTTGGAGTGTGAGAAACTTGGAGCAAAAGTAAAGGCAAGTATAGTTTGGGAATTTATTGGCTTAAGTTCATGATCATGTGACCTATTTAATGTTTATGCCATGAAACATAAAACATAATTTTTATCAACATGAGAAATTATGCGCAAATGTAACATCCGATTTCTGATACAAGATTGTGCTGTGAGGGTTACATGGCTCGACTTTAGTTCCTCAAAGATCATTTTTCTAGCGAGTTTGGAGGAAGTGCGGTGGGTGGGTATAGTCTGCCCCTCTGTCCACATATATGTGTATAGGCTATGGGTCGTTGTGCCATATAGGAAGGGTGGGTTCTATATCGGCGACTTAGCGCCCAACTTGTTAGGCGAACCTTTGGGGGCTTCATAGTGGTTTCGGTGCATCGGGCCTTGCAAACCCATGCATTTAGGAATCCACGACTCAGTGAAAGTGTACACCTCTGCAAAGAGAGTTTATCAAAGCGATATATCAGCCTTGCTCAAGGACATGGCTTGGCCTTGGACCTTTGCACTAAGATGGTTACTAATGTTGCTAACATGTTTATGGTTTATCGTTTTATCATTTACATTATTTAAGTTATATTGATCATGATCTTTGGGTAGTACTTATCTAGCTATATTTGTTGAGTTCCACATGGACTCACTCTTGTAATTTCCCCACCTCGGTCTGTTGGCAAAAAAGTCACATGGAGAATGGATGAAGATACTAGTTCTTGGCATACGGAGCCCCGGTCAAGTGTCCTCAAGAGAATGGAGCCCAGAAGTTTAGCAACCGGCTCGCGTTACTCGATAATTTGTGAGTGTTTGTTTAGTTATATTTACACTTTAAAGCATTGTTTTTCGATATTTATCTATTCTATGTTATATGTGTGGACTTCACAGGCACACATATATAGTCTGGTCTTCCTTGGAAAACCGGGGCGTGATGTAAGCGTGGCTCAATGGCGAGGACAGCAAGGTCCAAACAAGCATGTTTCGGGCAAGAAGCATGGAGGTCCAAACAAGAATGTACGGAAGTAGTGCTTCACTTGGAGTTACGCTTTTCGTGACATGTTTCCATTCAATGAATAACCACTTTGTGTTTCATATGTTTGCGGTGCGACCGCAAAAGTGATGAAAAGACATTTGGGTTCTACATGGCCACCACTTCCGGCCGCGATGAAATAAGTTCATCTCGGACCGTCACGCGAGGTAACTTCGAAGTGCAGCTCCATCATGTGCCTACCTTTGTTTGGCAATAAAGACCATGTGTACAACGAACACTTATGCCTATCTTTCTTTGTATTAGGATTTCAATTTATCCGGAAATTGATTAATTCGGAGGATATTAGAGGAGATCGCCAAGTTTGTTATGGAAGATATCATCAGCCCTGAAGGCGAGTATTCGTTTTCGTGTGAACCGTGAGTTCCTTCGTTTCCCTTCTTTGCATGACGATCGGTGGATACATGCATTTGAAGTGTTATTTGTGTTGTGAACAATGCGTGTGGTGTGCCCCCGAACAATCGGGTAGGTATGTCGGTGTGAAGAACAATCTGAGATACACATGAATTTTCAGAGATACACATGAATTTTAAGAAATACACATGAATTTTCCATGCTGCAGGCGTCTGCCATTTGTTTGTGATCGGACCTGTGTATATGTATTATATACATTATTAATAATACCAATGCTTTGGTCCTAGCAGACGGTTCTAAGCGTGTCTGCGATGTCATCATTAATCTGACGTCTCCCGGTTTTTCTAGGCGTCTCTAGTCTCGGCACAGTACAAACCCATCTTAAACATCTGTAATGGCTGAATAAGTACGGACCACCGCTGCTAACGGCGCGTCGTGGGTTTAGGAATAGTTTATCGGCGCGTGAATGCATGCGTAATATCTAAATGATGGTGCGACGGGTGTTTCGATGCGTCTGCAGAAACGCAAATACGTAGTCTCGGCGTCGGGTTACGTCAAGCAGATGACAGCGTTTGAAATAGAAACCTCGGCCTTGGTGCGTGAAAGGGACACACATGCGTAATTTCGGTGGCTACGGTCGAGCATCCGCTACAGCGTCACGAAAAATGTGGAACGATTATAGTCGGAAAAAAACCACGTCTGTAAACTAAGCGAAAGCTACGGCGTGCGAACAAAATGAGCGTCGTGTAAAAAGGGTTAAGGAACTTCTGAGGGCGGGTAATCTACACACAGCGTGCGTAAATGAAGCGAAGAACCCACGAGACCCGGAGTTTGGCGTATATGCGTAACCGCCCGTATTCTGATCCGTTATCGTCGCCGCAGATACGTATATTACTAATGCTTTACGGGCGTTTCGCGGCCGGGCGTCTGGCGCGGTTACGATTCTGACGGCGCGTGTAACGCAGCGCCGCGTCGTCGACATACGCGTCATTATTCTGACGATTTTTGTAAATAGTGCGTGCGATCGAAGCTTCTGATCGTATCTTGCCTAGGCGTCACTACTTTTGGGCCGATACGATCGTCTGCGTGTCGCGGGTGTGAGGTTTCGAGTGCGATCGCATCTTAGGCGGTATGTATACGTAGAATGCGTAGACCCGCGGTCGAGCAAAACCCGGGACACGGACACGTTCCGGCGGCGTGTGTAACAAGGGCTCACTACAAGGCGGGAAGTTTGAGACGCGCATGAAATCCGTGCGTATTAAAGCTTGTTGCGGGGCTTCGCTTCTGACTGATGCTGTAAAGTCGACATTTGTTAGACCCTAATGGGCGAGCGCCGCGCGTGCGGTATATTGTAAAGCCCTCAGCGCGCTTTTGGCTGGCGGCCTTTTTTACATAGTGCTACTTTTTGGGCTTGATACGGTCGATTCGCGATCTTTGCCGATACGTGATGTTTCAAAGGTACGATCGCTTCTTCACGGTAATAATGTGCAGAGATGATACCCCATAGTAAGAAAAGCTTATTTGTGACCACGAGCGCGTTCCGGCGCGTGTGTAACAAGGGGTTTAATACAGACGGAAAGTTTGAGGCGCACTAAAACACATGCGTATTAAAGCCTATGCGAGACGCTTCGCTACGAAAAGGTGCAGTAAAAGATGAACATTTAGAGACCCTAATGGGCGGACAGCGCGTCTTGTATGCAAAAAGCCCCTCAACGCAGCGACTATAGAGACCTTTTTTTTACATAGTGAGATATGAAAGTAAATAGAGAAGATAAATATATAAATCATAATGTCTTACAAAGAAAAGGATACAAGACATACCAAACTCTCGTAGATTCCCTCGAGCAGGAGCATAGCTCCACTCTCCCTAACTCTCTAGTTGCTAATCTACTACATTGGAGAGTCTAGCCCTAATTCTCTAGTGGAGAGGTTGTCCTCACATTGGGACACCTCCAAGACCAACAGTCAAGAGATAATGAATGGAATGAATTAGGGTTTCACCACGGGGGCGGGGTCTTGTTATATAGGGGTCTCGGGCCTCCCTCCTAGTTAAAGTAGGCAATGTGGTACTAAACCTTCCACCATGTATTATGCTAATGCACATAGGCTTAGATGGGCTGGGTCAGTGTCTGGGCCTTCTAGAGTCTTCCATTGGATTTGCACCATAGCCCTTGGATCCAACCGAGCCTTGATAGATGGACGGGATTGCTCCTCAATGGCGGTTAGGAACCGGCTGTCGGCGAGGGCGGCCGGTGGGCCCCATGGCCGTGGCCGCCCTACGCTGCTGGGCGCGGCCGCCACGGCCTTCTTGCGGTGGGCCCGACTTGTGGGTCATGCCTTACGGTGTCTTACGGAATGTTCTTACGTGGGTTTCAAGTTGGATTGCTTCACGGATACATCTTTATATCGTAGGGCTTGCAAACTCTTGGGCATATTCTGTTTAATCCCTAAAAATATATAAATCACCAAAACTCGTGGAATTATGTCGATTAAAGCCCCTATACTATGTTGATATTCATTTTAAGCCCTTATTTCAGTTTTAAAAACCCTATATATTTTATGCTATAACAGGTGTCACACACATCATTGCTCAAAGTAAAACAATAGGCCTCGGCATTCAAATTTGGTTCTAAAATGTCATCATTGGTGGCATAAACAAGCAACTTGGAAGCTCAAAGTAGGCATGGAGATATGGCATCCTTCCCTCCCAGGCCATCGGAAGGTGAGTAACCACTCGGTTGCTTGGGAGGGAGGTATGCCATGCTTGATGACTATCTTGAAATGAACATAAACAAACTTAGCCACCTCGGTTTACTACGGTTTGCATCATCGGCCGTAACAAAACAAACGGCATTGAGTTGAATGTTGAGTTGGCGGCACAAATGTAACAAGTTTCAAATTACTTACAGCCAAGTTAAGCACAAACAGCCCCAATAGGTTTAGTTAGGCCAAGTTAATTGATTCACGGCCAATAGGTTCCTGACCAAGTTAATTGATTCATAGCCAACGGTTTCAATAGCCAACGACTAGTTAGGCCAAAGTTAATTGATTAGACCAAGTTAATTCGACTAAGTGAGGTAGCATTGGCGGCCAAAGTTAACTTAGTTAGGCCAAGTTAATTGATTAGGCCAACGGTTTTCAGCGACCAAGTTCTGACCAACATGTGTTGCATTATGCGATTCATAGCTAAGTGAGGTAGCATTGATAGCGGTGACACGATAGGGTAGCATTAATGCCGAGGATTAGGCATCATGTAAAGTGATAGAAGCAAAATTCACATATAAGCAAAATATGCATCATAGGCGTGGTGACTCAATTGGCATCATAGGCGACTAAATTGGCATCATAGGCATCGAGGTTTCATTTGGCATCATAGGAAGCTCAATTGGCATCGAGGCGACTCAATTCAAAATGATAGGAGAGCTCAATTCAAAAAAATAAGCATCATGGGAGCAGCATCACGAATTCAAAATGCTCATGGCGACAAATAAGCATCATGGGCAGCAAATTAAGCATCACGGAGCAAATTTGCATCCACAGCAAGTGACATATATGCTCATAGGCGACAAATTAAGCATCTGAGGCAGCAAATTAAGCATCACGGGATAGAAACTTATTCAAAATAATTTGCGACAATTCAAAGCGGGAAGGTAGCTAGAGGCATGGATATGCACCACTAGGCGACAAATTAAGCACCCGGGGAGCACCACCGGATTTATAGTGGATCACGACCCACGGCGGCACCACGGAGGGCGGAGGTCGCCGCGGCGGCAGCGGAAGGGTGCGGCGTGGATGATGGCGGTGGGCGTGGTTTTATTTTGCGGGGTCGGCCCGGCGGGGGGCGGGGGCTTAGGATGCTGAGCTAGGGTTCCACCGTCGGCGGGAGGAGTGGCGGGCCGGAGAAGGGGCGGGGCGAGGGCGGGGATGGGGGCCCAGCGGGCGCCGTGGCGGGGCTACGGCGGTTGGCGGTAGCGGTACTGCTTGGCGGCGGTGGCGGTTGGCGACAAAAAAAATGGGCGCCCCACCGGGGGTCGGCGAACGTGAAAGGACTTAGGATTTTGCAAAAGTGGAAATTTAAGTTAAAAAATGGCGGGCGGAGGACTTAAATTAGAACAATTTGATTTTTTAAGAAAAAGTTTACAAATTTTAAAAGTTTACAAATCTGAGCGGTTATAAATTGAGAATAAATTCTTAAAATGTTCTAATACCTTTGTATTCAAATCTTTTTTGAAACTAGGTCGTTTTTACACATTCCAACGACATTTGAAGGCCAGGCGGCCAAGATTCAAAAAGTCATGAATACGAAAAGTGCATAACTCATCAAGATCTACATTTCATATATAGGTCATTTTACAAGCGAGAAAGTGTTACAAGCGTGTAGTTTAAAAATCACTAGTCTCTCCGTAGTTCACGAAACTTCTGTGTGAGATATATGTTTTTGGACTATTGTTTACATCGAGAATAATTGCAATTACATATCATTTTGGTCTTTGGTGCATTGGTGGTCTTCTTCTTCGCCATCGGGCGGGTCCATGGCATCATTTTAGTCTTGTCGGGATTGATTACTGTCCTCAACGGCCTTTATCTTTTATGGAAAATCTGTAAAGAGGTGGAACTCATCATAATTGTTGTAAGTTTTTAGGACTACGGACCCCATCAACTCCCATGATTGTAGGCACAAAAACGACTCTGCGCCGCACACACCGACAAGCGGAATAGGCGGCTTTACTTTCATTTGCCAGTGTCTTGATCGGCGTGCCGATCAATTTGACTGTTAATTGACAAGGAGGTAAGCGTGAGATCTGAAACATGCCGGTGAGACCAAGGCGGTTACGGAACATGGCCGGTCGATGAATCCTCGCTGATAGATCGATGACACGGCTGGACTCGAAGGGTGGCGGAGCCATGGCACGGGCGGGTTTGTTGTATTGATTTGGTAGATCGTTTACGATTCTTAGGGGGTCTTATATTTATACACGGGCTTGGCGAGTCCCTAACTAATTACGAATAAACGAAAGCGAAAATATCTAGCTAAGATACATTGTCCTCCAAGTCTTCTTGGAGTCGTGAAATTACGCGTGATGTGGGCCCCGTTTTTTTGAATATCTCCTTGATGCTCCACGTTTTGCGAACCATCTTATGCTCGGCTCCTTCTCGGACTCGGGCTTCTAAGCCCGAATAATAGCGGCTTCGAATGCTACAAAGCTAGCTTTGTCATCTTTTGCTAAGCCCGAATGACTTCTTACGAATCATCGTGCTGCGGCCCATCGTCATCCGGGCTCTACCAAATTTTGGTGTTAACATATGCCCCCTCAATTTTGGGGTAAAAGATACTCCTTTTTTGCCGTAAAATTGACCAATCTACCCTTTCCTTGCTCAAAGTCGTATTTTTCTTGGATAGTCGGCTCAATCATCCTCTTCGAGAAAGCTTGAAACCTAGATCGCCGCCAAACCCGATTCAATCTTCTTCATGGATCCCTCGGCTTGGTTCTAGAGGTAATTTCATATTCCCCTTGTTAATTCAGCAATAACTCCAATTTCAAATTCGTTTTCCTCATATCGCGCTCACTCTTTCCCTCAAAGAAGAATGAGGACCAAATTACGATCTCGGCGAGGAGGCCAACCCGCACATCTACTTCACGGGTCCTAAAGGCAACCCACGATCCACTTGAATTTATCGAGAAGGAGAGTCGGAGGATCTCTTTCAAATTCGGTGTTTCCCCAAAGAAACAATGGAAGAAGACATTCAAGACACGGCCATTCCCCAATCATTTGGATGGCGCAGCTGGTATAGGCGAGTTTCATCGGCCAAATCGAGAAGCGGCCGGGGCGTTCAAGATATATCTCGGTGTCTAGAATTGTCTTTATCCAATACCCCCAAGAATGAAGACTTATTGATGGCGGTGACTCACTTTTGGTCAAACACTACTAACTCCTTCATCTTTGGCCATGGCCCAATAGTATTACCACGGTGATGTCTTCATGATGCGGGCCTGAACATTACGAAGAGGTACATCCTTGGAAATACGGTATGGCGGCGGTCAAGCGACCATCAAAAGCTGCCGACCCTTGGACAAAACACATTGAGTCCTATATGAGAAATGGTCAATTGCCGACAAAGAATACAAAGCCTTTCTAAATTTCGGTTGTGTAGGTTTGTGTTTTGCGGCAAGTCCAACGAACCCGTCTTTGAATCACATAGTCATGGTGAAGATTTAGCGACTAACAAAACAATTGCTCTTGGTAAGTATCTCACTGGGTGCGACTTACCACATCTTTGCATCAGATTACCACACAAATATTTGAAAAGAAAGGAATTTCTTGTGTAAATGGTCCTTGGTGGCTAGTCAAATGTGGTTGCGGTTGTACATGCACAAACTAGTCGAGAATAGACTTGAGCACCCACGGCTTTCCCAGCCGTCAATTATCTTTGAGGATGAGGAGGCAACATCAAAGCACTGTCGGACTTATGGGAATTTTGCATCTGCCATTACCATTAACAAGAATATTGGCGAGTTTTTCAAAATCTTCTACAAAGGCTTTGAAGAAGTCCTACGGTTTCCTTCTGAGAGAGTGTGAAGATTTCACTTTTCCTTGCACAAATTCAACTATGATGCGGGTTGTAGTGATAATCTATCGGCGGGGATCTTCAATGCAATCATCAAACCATGCATCTTGCCTACAGAATTCCATAATGGAAGGCTAGTGAAGCCTACCTATGAGTTTTACAACCCAAATATGGCAGCAAGACAATTGGGATGTGGCCAATTGCCCCCAAGGCTATTCTTTTTCGAGCCATCAAGCCAAGGGAAGCTGTAACTGAGTCTCTGCAAGCCGAAAAGATTTTTAATTTAGGAAAAGATCTACCAGAATACAGGCCCGATCCTTTCGTCTTGATTGATATTGCACACCCTTCATTTCAGTCTTGGTGGGAAGAATTGCACACCCATATCTTCAACACACCGATTCATCCCCTTTGCCAAGCACTCTTGCCAGAATTTGCTGCTGATAGTGAGGTAACTGTTTTTTCCTTCAGCTCCCTTCTTGCTTCTCTTTCTTTTTCTAAAATTAATCTTCTTAGCAGGATATTGAGCCAACTCCTCCTTCAAGAGAAGTCAGGTATTACGGCGGTCCTCGTCCGACTTTTAGGTGATGAGGGACTGGCCATAAAAGCCTTTCATGAAAACATATATGGTCTTTCTTGAGGAGAAATTGAAGGACATGAAGAAAGAAAAGCTTCAATCAATCGGTAAAAAATCCTAGAGCTTTCAAGAAGAAAAGGTCTCCAAGAACTAAGCAAGTTTCAAGGTATGTTACCCTGCACGCTATAATGATTGATTACGCCTTTGTTTCATTCTTTTTCTCAAGCTACTTGATTGGCTCGGTTCAAATATTGCACGAGATGCGAGGATGATGCTCCTCCCTTATTTGAGAATCCGAGAGACTCAAAAGACTCATGAAAAGATTGGTAATCATATATACTTTTGTTCTCTATTTTTCTTGGCCAAAAATATCCAATTGTTTTATTCGGCCTTCTTTGTGCTTGAAAGCGGACAAAATTATTGCGAACGACGGCAAAATCCCTTGAAGGTGAGCCAAATTCTTACGAGAAGACCCAATCCATGGGAGGAAAGGAAATCCAAATCTTTGAGCCTATCAATTCCAATCATGAAGAATCGAGAATCTTACTGGCTGGTGCTTCTTCTCGAGATGATGAGGCTCAATCAAGAAATGAGACTAATCCTATTTCTCCCATCGATCCGAGCTCATCTTTCGAAGGCAGTCATTTGAAGAATGATAAATCTCCTCTGTTTCCCATGCGAATGTTTTTACGTGTGAATGAAATTCCTCAATCTTCTCCCATTCCCCAACATATGGATCGGGTACCTCTCTTTCTTGAGAATTTGCAACTTACGAAAACGGGGAAGTTCTTGATAATTTTGACATATTCCTTCCCTCTCCTTCCTCGGGGTAAAGATGAATCGGCACCAAGCATGACTTTCTTCCTTAAGGATGCGGCGAGCAAGGAGAAGAAGCTACATCTCGGCGAGTTTTTTCGAAGACAACCAAACAAGGCTTAAGGAGATCCTCTCTCTTCTTGATGGTGATGTAAGTGTCTTGGTTCAAAATGCTCCCGGGATAAAAGAATTGGCCGAACTCTTTGATCAGGAGATCCCAATTCCTTTAAAACCGGCCATGAATCACATCCTTCATTTGGATCAGCATATCACCGCCATCAAACTGGCTAATGAGCATTCCACCACGAAATCGTCTCTGCCGATTTGCCATGGAGACCATGAAGAAGAAGAATCTGCGGGGCTGCACTCTAAGTTCAAGTGCGAAAAAGACCTTACGAGAATCAAGCGAAACCTGAATTGGATGATGAAGAAAGGAAGAAAGTCTTGCTTGAAAAGACTAGCGACCTTGACAAAGTCAATCGAAGAAAAGAAAGGGCAAAATATTTGGTCTTCGAGTCTCGAGCTCGGCTAAAGCAATGATCAAGAAGAATCATGAAGAGCACTAGAAGTTCAAGGCCAAAGTCTCCAACTTTGTCAATTCTAGAAGAGGATGATCGAGAAAGCTTTGGCTGAAGCAAGCAACATCAATCTTTAGTTGTTTTCGACATGAAGGCCTTTACGGCGTGTGATCTTTGTTGAAACCTTTCGATTGTGCCACTCTATGGTCCCAAACATTTAATTGACACTTTTGTAGCGATGTTCGGTTGTGACTTTGCCTTCCGTTGCATGGTTATATTTCCTTTTTATTGAATGTTTTCTCCTAGCAAGCCTTACCCAGAATAAAGTAACTCCGGTGAAATCGTCAACTTTTATCTTTGAGAAAATATGCACACATAGTTTCGCGAATAGATTTAAACCCAAAATCTCCTGTAATGTGTTCGGCAGCGTTTCCGTAATGAGACTTTTGAAGCTCTGAATAAAGACTTTTTACGTCTCTACGTTGACTTTTATTTTTTTTGCACTAAAGGCGACATAACAAATTTATGCCGGCTATTTTCCAACTTTTTGTGGAGTATTTTTTACGCTAAAGGCGATGATTTACACATCGGCTATCTCTTATGAACAAAACAAACCTCTTTGCTCAAGACTACTAAATCATATGTGTCGGCCGGTCACTTTTTGCAATAAGCGATCCTTTAAAAGCCGATCTGAAATCTTTCCTTAGAAATTACTATGAGAGCCGACTATCTCGATCGGATTTGTTGGTCTTTAATAACAATCTTGGCAGGACCTTCTTCCCATTCTCTTCACGAAAAACATTCCACGCCTTCATACTCCCCGAGCGATGGCTCGATGGCGGCAATGCTCACCGAATCGTCGGCTTGCACTATCTCAAGCGTCATCACCGTTCCATTGGATGAGGACTTGATGCATGATGGATGGAAGCATAGCGATTAGCATGGATCCAATCTCTTCCGGCGATAATTTGTAGGACCCCTTACTATCGACCATAAAGAAGGTAGTGATCAAAGTCTTTGAGCCGATCATCAACTCAACGTGAACAGCTCCATGGGTATCTGAAGGATTTCGGCAAAGTCCACGAGCACAATGTCGTCTTAAGCAAATCCTCCTTGGTCATCCCGGCTTTTACGAAAGTTGTGTAAGGCATGATATTGATTGCGGCTCCCCATCGGCGAACATATGAGTGGGAGGCTTTCCATTCGCGTATCCTTTTAGGTAAAGAGGCTTCAAATGATTATGCTTCCTAGGCACTGTCGAACCACGGCTTGTCTTGAAAGAGCCAATTGTCCTAGGAGATCAATCATCTCTTTGTTGTCAAAATCGAGAATAGGCCTCTTCATTTGAATAAGCATCTTGTTCCTCCGGATCATTAGTGGCTTGCTCGTAGGGGCTACAAACTCTATAGGGATGTAGAACACCATGCTAACATCTGCTGAACGCCCACTTGCGAATACTCCTCTGCTTAGAATGGCTGGCTTCTTGAGTTCTCTTCTTTGGGCGCCATATTTTGCGGCGTTGGACTCTTCTCTTCGGCTCTTCCTTAGACCCGGGGGGCACCACTTGTCCCTTTTGCCACACATACTCTTGAGGAGAGTCGGATCATCATCGAGAATCCTCCACATCGGCCCAAGCTTGATGCGCAATTCTTTTCGCGACATGAGGTTTCTTGTCTTCATTTTTAAGCGCCAATCGTCCTGCGGGGGGCGTGCCCCGATCTTTCTTGGATGGGGCGGCGGTTGACTCATGCACTGTCTATACCCGTGGTATTGCTCACTACATTCGAGGCGATTATTCCTAGCGAGGCGACTTCAAGCCTTCATTCGGCAATGCCTAAAGAAAGGGCCGGTCCCAATGAGACTCCTCTCGTTCTTTCATGTACTCCTCTGTTCTCGGTGGTACATCTCCTCTTCATACCTTTTCTTTGCTCCCTAGCAAGGCTGGCGATCTCTACGATATTGCTTTTCTTCTTTGCCTTTGCCATTTGTTGACAATATACGAGATGTCACCCTTGGTTTGGAGGTTTCTCCTTTTCTGTTCGGCTATTTGGAAACCAAGCGCGGGCTGGCTTTGGAGCTCTACATCGGACACTTGCCGACTAGTGTCAATGAACCCCTTTGCTTTGCCTTCTCGAAGTCGGCACTTTCATTGGGTCTTTGCCCTTAGGATCTTTGGCGGCGAAACCATGCATGTATCGAAAGCAACCATGCTGTCGGGAAGGGCTCCTTATCCACCTTCATGTTGTTGTTGAACTTGAGGAGACCTGGCGTATAGCCCTTTGAATCTGGCGCTTGAAGATTCGGCGGTCGTTGATGTTGTGAGTGATTATATCATGGAAGCCACAATATTTGCGATCTTGACCCAATCGGGCGTCTCATAGAATGATTCTCGGTAACTTGATCGTCCTTCCTTGACCAAGAACTCAAAGAGCTTGTCGACTTGGAGGCGTTGAAGTCATATGCCCCTTGAGTGTCTTCATCGGTATTTGGTTAACTGGGACGAGGCTCCTTGCCCCAAGCGAATTCAGCGGTTTGCTATGTCTTCACGGCCATCATCTTCATCTTCTCCTCCTTCTAGAAAGTGGTTGTATATCGATAAGACCGTTGCCCCCTTTCTAAAAGCGGGTGTCCTTCTTGATGCTTTGGGCTGACCGGTCATGGTGGCGGGCGCCTTGAGAGTTGTCCTAAGTCATCAAACTCCATGTCGGCTAGCTTTTCACGATGGTTTGGATGCATGCCCGCGACTTCAAACTGGTGGCCCGATGAATGCGGCAAGTTCAAAGAAACGGCGGGGAATTCTTTGTTTTTCTCGAAACTGCGCAAGAACTCTTGTGGTGTCTCATTATATTTTTGTGTCAACCCCATCAAGTCAACGAGTTCTTTCTCATTGGAACCAGCGTAGAAGTATGAATGAAATCTGTCTTCGGTTCGGACCATGTTCAATAGAATTGGCGGCAACATGGCAAACCATGTGGCCGGCCCTGTGAGGGATGATGGGAAGAAGCGAATCCTCCATGCTTCATCATTGGCAAGCTCTCCTAAGCTGAATCGGATACCGGTGATGTGTTCGGTAGTAGAGGTGTCATCTTGTCGAAGAACTTGGTCAAGTCGGTTGGAGGCTTCAATCACGGAAGGAAGCGCCACTCTATTGTACCAATCGGGATAGGGTGGCCCGATACACATAGGGCCAATTCTTGGGCTTAATCCCAAATTGGTGTTGCATCATATCGACCATCCTCGCTAGGAGTATATCCACATTTGAATCTTGTGGTCCATGAGATTGTCTCGGTCGGTGGCCTATATCCGAGGATTTGGCATAGCATGAATAATGGAATAGTCGGTGAACTCGTATAACCGGGGCCAAAGGGATTTCTCGTAACCCATTGGCCATTGGAGCTATTGAGTAGGTGTTGTATCTTTGGAGGATTCCGGGTGCACGAGCGCCGCTTCTCCATGTGTCTTGGCGGATTTCCACGACTTTTACGGTGTCTTGTTCTCCCCTCCGGCTTCTTGATTTGTAGCTCCTTTCCTTGGTGGTGGCTTTGGCACATGTATGTATCACGGGCCCTGAAAGCTCACCAAGCCGATTACTGCAAAGTCTTGATCAAACTCGGGTCCAAAGCTGCTCTTCATAATGTCACGAAAAGTATTGAAGAACACCGTGTTGTGATTAGTCATTGCTCTCCCAGCGGCGGTTTGCAACAATCTCTTTCATCCGGCCAATTTCTTGGTGTCGGTTCTTCATCTTCCTTTCTGCCCCCTCTTCTTCATTCGAAACTTGTTGAGCATATTCCTTATCACCGGGTATCACTATCTTTGGAAGATCTGTCTTACGGATGATTGTACCACTTTTGTGCTTGGAGAAGCATGACATGCACTTTTGCGAAAAGCTTTGCACATATCTCTCACCATGGCCTCTAGGTCGGGAGGCAGGTCATCCATGCGGAGCTGAATGACATTGCCCTTGTCGGCGTTGTCGGGCATCGTGTTTTGACCTTGAGTTGTCCCCATGCGTGCCAAAAAGTGTGTAGGCACAAAACACGACTCTGCGCCGCACACGACGACAAGCGGAATAGGCGGCTTTACTTGATTTGCCAGAAAGTGTCTTGATCGAAGGCGTGCCCGATCAATTTGACTGTTAATTGACAAGGAGGTAAACATGAGATCGGAACATCCACTGGTGAGACCAAGGCGTTTCGCATGTATGGCTCTAAGGCCGGATGTAAAGACATATAGCTATGAGAGCTATCGTCGACAAATAATGAATGCATTCGGTAAGCATATATAAGGATGTAATGCAATAACGATTTGCGAATGATCATAAAAGACATGTTTGAACAAATAAAGTCGATCATCATGATGTGCTATCGTAAAAGCTCTATTGCATAGATCGAATTAATTGACAACATGATAATAAAAAAAGAAGGTAAACCATAAATATCATTATAGATACCCATTACACGTGAAAGCATAACCGTGTTCGGCAAGCTTTTGAATCGGGGTCCATGAAGAAGGAACTCATACGTAAAAACCTATCAGATTAAACTGATCTCTAGTCCCGGATGACTAGCTCTAGAAGTAACCCAAAGATGCGTATCCACCGAATGATACGATCTGTCAAGATACGAGCATTATCACGAACCCACAACACGTGACAACTTAGATTGATCTAGCTCGGCTATGATAAGCGAGATAGACCTAGTAGCACGATAAGATAAACAATGAAAGCACTAAAAGCAACTAGATCTATGATAAGATAAAGCCGAGACCTTTCAATCTAAATTGGGTAAAAAGTGTGTGCAAACATAATTAAATAATAAATAAAAGCATTGCAACACGTGGTAACTTAATGAATTCATTAGATCTTGCCAAAATCTAATGAAGCCGATAACTAGCTCTTAGCGGACCTTAGCCCACGGATGGCTCATGATCGACAAAAGAGCCCTCTTGCCCACGATAGCTTAAATCCGCTGACGATACTAAGCGTGAACAAGACTACTTGCAATAATCTAAATCCGCTGACGATACTAGACATGGTGCAAGGTTCTTTGGTACTTACGGAAGTCGGCGAATCGATGAATCCTCTCATGATAGATCGGCGACACGGCCCGGACTCAAAGGGTGGCGGAGCCAAGGCGCGAGCGGGTTTGTTGTATTGATTTGGTAGATCGTTTTACGATTCTTAGGGGGTCTTATATTTATACCAGGCTTGGCGAGTCTAACTAATTACGAATAAAGCGAAGCGAAAATATCTAGCTAAGATACATTGTCCTCAAGTCTTCTCGGTCGTGAAATTGCGCGTGATGTGGGCCCCCATCTTGAATATCTCCCTTGATGCTCCCGTTTTTGCGAACCATCTTATGCTCGGCTCCTTCTAGGACTCGGGCTTCTAGCCGAATAATAGCGGCTTCGAATGCTACGACCTTTGTTGTCATCTTTTGCTATCCGAATGACTTCTTAGAATCATCGTGCACGGCCCATCGTCATCCGGGCTCTACCAAATTTTGGTGTTAACAACGATCTGGCTTTGCTTTCTGCCATGACAATATGTCTATTTATGTTCTCAGCGTTCATATAATAGGCTACTTGTGCGACATCGGATGCAAGTACCCAGCGATCATCTTTATACGGACACTTTGAAAGTTCACGGTGGTTAGCCCAAAATCGTCCACTAGAAGCGCGGGCTTGACCCAGCGGCAGCAGCGCGGTTACTGTAGGTTACCACCATAGTCAAGTTCCCATATTTCTTCGACTTGTGCGAAGCATGTCATCTTCTCCCTTGTCACGTTGTTGATGCCCTCATATCGAAAACCGTTGTTACGTGATGCACTCTTCTTGTCCTTCTCTTTTTTGTGTGGAACTGTACCCGTTGACATCATACCCTTGCCACGTGGTGACTGCATGGGCGGGCGGACACAAGCTTCTTCAGCATCTCTGCATCATCTCCTAGGGGAATGTTACGCTTTTGGAGCCCTTTGGAGGAAATTGTTCTTGTGTTCCTTCTACGCCCAATCCTCCGAGCAGTTCTTGCGGCTTCCTACTTGCACGGCGGAGCTCTTTGAGATGCTTTTGAGCGTATGTGTCCATGATCACCAATTGATGAAGGATGTTGTAGTGAGCTTCTAGCACTTTTTCCCTAGGTATATCGGTGCGTGCTTTTCGGCCCAGCGCAACCCATCCCGAGGTTCTTCCTTCATGTTGATGCTTTGGAAGCCCAATAGCCCTACCATCTTTTATGTACTTCATACACCGAGTTCACGGCCTCGGCTTGTGTATGCCTCGATCATAGAGCCCTGCGGGTAAGCGTGGTTATGATTGAATCGATTGAGGGTAGACATTAGTCGCTCGGTGGTCCACATCGCTGTAGGTACACGGGTCCCGGTTGTTCTATCTGATCAACCATGTGCATCATCAGGTGTGGCATAATGTCAAAGAACGATGGTGGGAAACACATCTCTATCGGCACATTGTTTCCACGATGAACTCTTTCAACGCGAGGCGGATCTGCTTTGGCAATTACCTTACGGGTGATTTGGTTAAAGAAGTATGACAACCTTGTGACCACCATCTTCACGTATTTTGGGCCGAATAGCTTTGATCACAATTGGAAGGAACACCGTCAGCATGATGTGAGCATCGTGCACGTTGAAGTTTGTCATTGTGAGGCCTTTCATGGATACCAGACTCTTGATATTGGAAGAGAAACCGGTCGGTACCTTGATTCCCCTAATCAACCGACACATAGCCAACTTCTCATCTCGCGTTAGGTTGTAGGATGCACACGGGAGTTCGACTTTACCTTTTCGGAAGCCGTGTAGCGTGAATTTCGGTCGGATGCCCATGTTAACAACATCTTGGCGTGACTTCACACCATCCTTCGTCTTCAACTTGATATCCATCGGGGAGGCCGTCGTGCTTTCGAAGACATTTTTCTCAAGGTGCATAGAGTCGATCGCATGGGGTGTTTGCGGTATCTTCGGTACTTTAGATACTTGAAGAAAATTGACTTCTTCTTGAAAGGAACGGCGGGAGGCGCTTCTTCCTCAATTTATCCTTCTTTTCGCTTCATTGTCTTCGAGGTGCCGTCTTCACGATCATCTTTCTTCTTCTTCTTCTTTCCAAACTCGCACTCAAGTCCTTCACCATGTCAAACACCTTCGGACCATAACTAGTCGGTCTTAGGGTGAGGTTTCGACTTCGCCCTTGTTGTCAAAGTATATATTCATTTTTCCATCTACGTACCTATGCTTCTTTGCAAAGGAAGCATCGTGTTCCATGTACGGTTTTGGTGGATCCCTTTAGGTAAGTGGAGGCGAGGTTTCTTCGATGCAAGCTACACAAGGCGGTCTTCCCTTTAATGCGCCCGATAATGAAAGCAGGCGGAGTGTCGGTGATGGTGACAAAGATGATGGCACGAAGAGTGAACTTTTGCTTGCGGTGCGCATCAACCATCGACCCCATCATCAAATAGTACTGCATCTCCTCCATGAGCGGCTCCAAGAACACATCTATATCGTTGTCGGGCTGCCCCGGTCCGAAATGAGCATGGTGACCAAAACATACCTCCGCTTTTGACAAAGATGTGGAGGTAGATTGTATGGTGAGGACGGCCGCCACGTGCTATGTGTCTTTGCTTTCGGATCACCGAATGGGTTCATTCCGTCGGTACCCAATGCAAACCGAGCGTTCTGGGCTCCTCTGCAAAGTCGGGGTAGGCGGCGTCGAAGTCTTGCCTTTGCTTAGCATCAGAAGGGTGTCGTAGCTTCCGTCATCCTTTACACTATTGCTAGATGCATGCCGGGTCATGTGCTTAGCATCCTCGGGGTTCCCATAGAGAGCCCGCATGCGATCATTGGCCAGGAAGGTACCACATTGTATTTGGACATTTCCTCTGCGTGTAACCTTCCTCTTCCTCGTCTGCGTTGACACGATCTTCTTGGCGGGGCGCTTTGGTTTTCTTCGCCTCCTTCTTTTTTTTCGCCCGTCCTGCTTCCTCGCCGAGGTCATCGTCCCAGCGACATCCGGCGTTCGCTTGTATCGACTAGCGCCATAGTGCGGACAAGCTGGTCAAATTTCGTCTTGTCAGCGCCCGATATAGGATCTGATGGTTGGGACGGGCATCGAACTTCTTGAGTTTCATCGCCCGCTGGCGGATCAACTTCTTAGCACGATACGTACTAGCGGGGAACCTTGTTAATCGTTGGATACGTGGTAGCAAGGTAACTTACGAGCTCATTGAAGCTAGTGTCGGACCAGCCATGGCGAGACTTCAACATCGGCAAATTCGAGGTTAAAACTCAGCCGTGCAACCCTTAGGACTATCTTTGTAAAGCGGATCAATTCTTTGCTGCTTCATCTATTTGAAGTTCTCCAACCATCTCGGGCACCCAAATAGAATGTCATCCTCATCGAAGTCGGTTGACCAAATCTTCAAAAACCCGGACATCCTCGGGCTGCGTCATAGGATTCTCCTGCTCGCCGTCCCCTCCACCACCACCACCGTCATCGTCGTCGTCAGCCGTGCTTTCGAATATATCGGCGGAATTGGAGCGGTGGTGGACTTCTGGCCTCTTGGATCGGATAGGGGGACTTCACGGTACTAGATCGGTGGTGGATTGAAGGGTGGAACTTCTTCGCCGTGAAAAGTCGGACCAAATAGTCATTGACGAAACCATGCATGATTAGGTGAGATCGCACCATGGTGTCGAAAGCTTTTGATTCTTGCGGCGGCGCAGGGACGGATAATGTCGGCTCGTTGAATTATCTCAGCGTATTCGCTTCGCTCGAGCAACAAACTTCTTCACCTCATCATAGTATTCGTCCTCAACCCTCTTTATCTCATACATCCAGAGGGCTCGGCGCCTCTCCATCCTGTCTCCGTGCTCTTCATAAAAGCTAAGTGTCGTTACATAGTACTCAAACCGAAAAAAAGAAGAAGAGAGGATGAGAGTAGAGAAAGGCAGTTTTCTCTCTCCTCCATAGATCTAGATCTAGAAGGGGATGAAAAGAGCAAAAGTAAGATGAAAAAAGGCCTTTACGGACCAATTAATGTCTTTTCCTCCCCGAAATCAAAGCCAAAAGTCCCAAATCAAAGATTTTGTCAAAATTTGGGTCAAAACCTCCCCCCACAAGTTGGAAGAGGAAGATCCGTGGGGAAGATGAAGGGGCGGCTGTCCAGAATTTATAGGCGTCAGGGATTTTGCGTGGTGGGCGCCTTAATTTTCCGCCACGCAAAATATCGAGGACTGGCGTGGCGGGTGCACGCAGCGCCCGCTACGCAAAATGTGTTAGCGTGGCGGGCGCATTGCGGCGCCCGCCACGCATAATAGCACCTTTTCACGTGGCGGGCCCTGTTAAAAGGCGCCCGCCCGCCTCCTCCCCTGGCGCTGGCGGCGGGCGGGGCGGTGCCGGTCAATTCAATTCGTGGCGGGCGAGATTTGTGCCCGCCATGGAAAAGAAACGCCGCTGCCGCAAAATCATTTCAAGTACTAGTGCATAAAAAGACACGCTTTATCCACCCACCTTCCACTTACATTCATATGCATTGTTCCCACAATGGGGATGATCGCAATACCATTCTTTTTCATGTATATCCACTTTTACATGTTTCATTCCTACACTAGGAATAAACACTCCATAAGACTATAGGAAGCCCATGTTTATTTACTCCAAATATCTTTGTTGTTATCTCTCAAAAATTTATCGGTGGAAAGAGATTTGGGTTCTTTGCTAAAAAAATAAAAAAGAAAGAGAGTAAAAAAGGGACAAGTGTCCACAATAAAACAATGGGTACTTAGATGCCGCCTCTCTTAAGAAAAAAAAAAAAAAAAAAAAGAAAGAAAGAAAAAGAAAAGAAAAAAAAAAATATGCAGCCCAAAAGTTCTCACAAGTTTCCAAGTTTTAAAAAGAGATTTGTTCATATCTTTGAAGGAGTAAAGGTAGAATTAGTTTTAGCCACCAAATATACACCTATCCACCATATTCTTTACACATGCTACTCTTGTTTTGAATTTGAACTCTCCATAGATCTATTATTTGAACTGCAATATATCCTTTGTAGATATGCTATATTATTTAAGAGTGCCACACCTATGAGCTCCACATAAGCCATTTAGATAGAGAGAGTGAGTAAAAAAGAGAGATGAAAGAAGGCTTAATACATTCAACCTTGTTCCACAAATACTACATATTCAAGAGAGAAGGCATAACACTATTAATGCCTAGTGAGAATCCATAAATACCACATATTGAGAGATTGAGAATGACATTCAATCTGAGCTTTAAGTTTTATTTAAAAAATTATGAAAACTCTAGAATACTAGTGATCTAAGACTTGTGACATAGTGCTAGACTTGATTGTTCTGTCTTTCAATTACTCAAGACCCAAGTGAGAGTAAAAGCACCATAGTTTGGTAATAAGGGTGAGTTTGAAGTCAGAATAAGTTTTATCCGATCTGGAGTAGAGTTTCTTTTTGAAAGCATGTGTACTCTACAAGAATGAAAGTATCGTAGCAACTCCTGATCCAAGTTTGTCTTATAATATGTGATTTTGCTAAGAGACTAGCAAAAGGTAAGCTTGGGGAGCTTGTTGACGGTAGTTAACATCAACATTTTACCATGAAATAAAAGAACATTTGAGAACAAGAACATTAGAAGATAGGGTTTATACTAATGATTTCCACGAGTTTTGTTGCACACTCGGTTTTTGCGGGTGAACTCCAAAAAATAGCATATCTGAGAGAAAAAAGAAGAAATAGAGAAACAAAAAAAAAAGGACTAAACTAGGGCGATTAGTATAAATTCTAGGGGTCTAAAAGACAAAAGAGGATAGCTCGCAAAAATTTGGGGCCCTGCGTCCGTATGTGGGGCGGACGACACCATGTGTGGGGCAGACGACACCCATTGGCACGCCATGTGTCCTGCTTTTTGGAACCTTCCCTCTTGACCTAAGGAGTAGATCTCGGCCGCCCAATCAAGTCGGTTTGATCCAAAAGTGGGATTCATCCCACGACCCTATTTAAGCAAGGCGGGGCTCCCCTTGAAACCCTAATTCATTATTCATCTCATTGATTAGAGAGGGATCCCAATGTAAGGAACTCTCTCTTCAATACGGATCTAGGATTAGACACTTCAATATAATAGATTAGATCTAGATTAGAGATGAGAGATTAGAGAGTTGTAGTTCTTGAAGATATATAGTTTAGACATTCTATTAGAGATTCAAGTTCACCACGGGCAAAAAAAACCCCGATACCGTAACGAACTACCCGAACCCGGACCGAATTACCCGAACCGAGATACCCGATCCTAAGTTTGGATAGTGATTTTGATTACCCGAAATTAGTTTGGGTAATTCGGTAATGTGTCTGTGGTACCCAAACCGCCGAAATTTTGTCTTCGACTTTGTTTTTATCATGTGTTGTCGGTTGAGCACTTGAAACTATCACTTTATTTTGATATATTTCTCTTGGTTTGAACAAGTGACTATAGTATATTATTCTTCACAAATTGTAGTTGAAATTCTACACAAAATATTGGTGAAATTTTGTTTAAATTCTTACTAAAATTTTTTGTACTTTGTTGTTTTCTATAAATTTGGGTAGATCGGGTATACCCGAACCCGAACTCAAAAATTGCGGGTACCCAAAATTCAGGTAATGAAATTTCGTGGGCTGTTATCGGGTAACACTTTCAATTACCCGAATTTCCAAATACCGAACTACCCAACCCGATCGGTTCGGGTAACCCGAACGCTCGTGAGTGAATTCAAGTGAGAGTTCAAGGCGTGCTTAAGAATCAGATCTTTTATTTTTGGAGATTCGGTAATACCTCTTATTTGAATTCTCATTATGACTTTGCTTTATTTATTATATTACTTTTTGCTATGTTCTTAGTATAGTTGGGTTTGATATTGGATATAGTTCGGTTATTGATTATTATATGCATAAGATCGTGGACAACTTAGCTTTGTATTATGGGAGTTAAGTCATAAGTCATATGTAAGCGTGGTGCTTAGATGTTGTTGTCGGTTTATCGGCGATAGTCTAGCAAGGGTATGCCCGGCTAGTAGATTGAGCGATGCGAGGGTGCGCTAGACGGCTAACGAGACGTTAAGCAGAACGAGCGAAGGACAAAACACACGGGTTTTACCCTGGTTCGGCCGCCTTGATGGCGTAAAACCTACGTCCTGCTTAGTTTGTATTGATTGATTGAGAATATCGTGTCCCTCGGGGGGGATCCCTGCTCACCTTATATAGTCCGGGGAGCAGGGTTACAGGTCAGATCCGGTCCGACAAGATCTATCCTGATCGGTTACAATAGGAAAGTATGTGGTGATTACGATAGAGCTATACTAGGAAACTATCTTGGAGACCAAGTTTAGGCCGTGATCCCCGATAATTGCGGTCTTCTAGCGCCGAGGGCTTCAGTCCGTCGTCCTAGGCCGGCCCGAAAGGCCTAGCCCGAAGTGACCCGTGAGGGGATAGGGGTTTATCCCCCCACAGCTAGTCCCCGAGCACAGCTGTATGCTGCAGGTGAGAGAGTCTTGACGCTTCAATCATCGGGAGGTGTTGTCGACCAGTCTTCATACGGTGTCGACCAGACTAGTTAAACGCCAACTAGCACGGGACAACTCGACGACCACCGCTGCTGCGTTCTGTAGCTTCTTTCCATTGCTTCCGACTAGTCTAGTCTTGACGAGTCCGCCTGCTGGATGCTGGGTGCTCCAACGAAAAAAATCTTTTTCTTTCTGCAAAGTGTGCCCACGTAGAGTGAGAAAACACTCAAAAATGCAGAGCACGATTCACCATAGGTGAAGTGTGCCCACTTAGTCCCCGAGCCTAGGAGTAGGTGAGTTATCATGTACTGCTAGGGTCTTGAGAAAATTTAATTAGTAGTCCCCGAGTAATCGGAAACCTAGCTGGCGCATTGTCCAAACACCGGGGCATCACCCATACTGGAGTCCCCGAGCACAGTATTTCTGCCCGGACGTAGGAGGCCAATGCACCGTGCATGGGTCAAGATATGCCCAATATCGACCAGGGGAAGATCCAGGCTACTGCGTAATGGCAGAAGATCTTAGTCTCCCGGGAATTAAGGAAAAAGTCCAACAAGAAAATCTGTAACATCCCAAGATAAGGATGAAACTTCGTCGAGAAGATTTGGCCGCTCGTGCCCCGAGGAATCGGGAAGGCAACGTATCTGGATAGTAAATATCCAGGATCGTGCGGGGAACAAACCGGCACGAGAAATGAGGAGGGACGCGTGGCAGCATCGCAGCGCGCACACACCTGGAAGGCGCATTAATGGCAACTGACGCCGCCGCCTGACACACGCACTCAACCCGGGAAACGGGGAGGCACGGGCCCGCGGCGCGCACGGTTGCCCATGCAGCAACCCAAGGGACGCATCCGGGATTATAAATACCAGCACCCACCACCTCTTCGTCGCATCCGCCAGGACGAGCCTGCCATCTTCCCAAACCTTCCTCTCTCCCACCGCCTGCTACAGTGAGCCAGAGCTAGGGTTTGTTGCAGCGCCGCCGGAGTTCAGCCTGAATCGCGCCGCCATCGGCTGCTAGAGGTAAGTACCTTGTAGATCTGTAGATTTGCCGTCAATTTGGTTCAAATGAACACGATTTGGATCTGGATTTGAAACTTTTCGATTCTCATCGGCACTGTTCATCTTCTTGAAATGTAGAACCGATCGAGATGGATCGTCGTGCGCGTGGAGGGCGTCAAGGTCGCGGCGGAGCCGCTGGTGGTCGTGGTGGTGCTGCTGGTGCGGGGCGCGGCGGACCCGTGCCCCTAGCGACGGAAGACCCCGTCATCCATATGGACCAGGAGTGGACCGCATCCCAATCCACTGACGACACCGTCCAGGAGCTCGTGGACGCCGGCGTCCTGCCGGAGCAAGTTGTCGCCGGATGGAGGGTCCCGGAGGTGGAGCCGTACCCCATGCCTCAGATCGATGAGGTGGTGGTGTTCGAGAGCCGCCTTCGGCCCGGGTTCGGCATGCATGCCCGGCACCCTTTCCTCCCGGGCTCCTTGCCTACTACGGGCTCCGGCTACGCCATCTACCGCCGAACGCCATCCTCGACATCGCCATCTTCATCACCCTCTGTGAGTGCTTCCTCGGCATCCTCCCCAACCTCAATCTGTGGAGGTACTTCTTCTATGTCGGGTTGAAGGGGATTACGGGTCGCGATCGCCATCGCGGTGGCGTGTATGTGAAGCTCGGGGAACCGAGGCGGGCGTTCCCCACCACGCCGCTGCCATCAAATGTTGCGCGCTGGTTCACGCGGTGGTTTTACTTGCCACAATCGGAGGTGCCAATACCGGCCGATCCGACCCGTGTACCGGTTAGGCGACCAATCTGGAATGAGGAGCCCCCGGCCAATGACATGCAGCGGGTGATGGGCCGGGTGGAGATGATCGATGATCTCGACACGTGGGACGACATCGACATCGCGCACACCTTCATGGGAGCGCGGACACGGCCCACTCAAGCGGAGGGATCATCCCGGCTTCTAGTATCTTTGGATCGAACGACGGCACCCGGGAGTCGGCGGAGTGGCTACCATCGGCGGAGGTGCGCAGCCGGGCGTCGAAGATCCCTGGCGGCGGCGGGCACCCCATGATCCACGCGTGGTGTCTACGTTCAATGCCGGAAACCCGCCACCGTTGGTAAGGATCGCTCGTGTTGTATTGATTGATTGATTGAGTCCCAGACGCAGATTGTGAATGTATCCACTGTCGTGCATATGTGCAGATTCACGGCATGTCGCGCAGCCGCTACTTTAGCCTGTCTCCGAGAAGCCGCCGCCGTTCTTGTCCAGATGCCGCAGGGCGTGATACTCTGCGCCCGAGGAGACAAGAGGGTGAGGCGGCCGGCTGGGGACCGGGCGGCGGCAAGCGCCCCTCGAGAACCCATCCGGTCCGGGGTGATTAGGAGGGAAAGTGACGGCGGGACGACCCTACCGTCGCCACCAAGCTGGCTTCGCCCACAAGGGGCAGTTGTGTTGTCTGATGAAGAAGAGGATGTCCGTGTTGATTCTGCCGCGTTTGTAAGTATTCTTCAGTGTTCTCGAGTGGTGTTCGAGTTGACTTTTTGTTGAATGACGGTCGGTACTTGTTATGCAGCAGTCGGGGGAGAGAGGAGAGAACGCCTGGCCGGTCCACCGGCCCCCACGGCGGTGTGTCGGTGCCGGCCGGCGAGGTGGCGCGGCAGCGGAAGCTCGGGAGGCCGCATCCGTGGTCTTCGTTTCGCCAACGTAAGTAAACAAATCGCCGGATGTGGGTGGAATCGTGAGTATGCACATTGTCGGTGTGAAGGTGCATGAATGGTGTTTGTTGATGCAGGGGGCCTGTGACCGAACCGTCTCAGCCGGCGGTCGGCTTTAGAGTGTGGTCGAGATGAAATCAACATCGTGACCAGCCGGTTGCTCTTTATTAACCCGAAGCCGCAGGAGGTGCTCGGGCATCGGATGATATCCTAATGAAGACGCTCCAGCGCCCGGCGGCTCCAAGATCTCAAGACCCCCAGCCCTCAATCGCCAAAATCTCCCTTGGATTACATCCAAGTGGAGGGGCGTGGGCCTGGAGATGGACGAAGACGAGGGGCCGGGTAACGAGGCGGCGGAGGACGCACCGCGGCGCAGCGGATGAGGAGTGGCTGGCGTCGAGGGGAGGACTAACCGACGCGTCTAGCACGCCACGTTCGAGGAGGGGCCGGCCCTGAATGCCTTTGTCTTCGTGAGTACGGTGAAAGTCTTTCGCCGATCGGGATCATATACTTGTCTTCTTGTATGCTCAGACTGTTGTGACCTTGCACTCCCCGGCGGCATATGCGCGCCGAGGAGACCGTTTGGGCTCCGGTTGCGAAGGGAGGAGCTTGAGGAGTGTGCGAGGGCCTCCGGGAGGCCGACATGGCGTGGGGATGAGCTCTCCGGGAGGCGAGCGCCCGCCTGACCCGCGTATATTTTTAACGACGAGCCGATATATTTAGGGGGTTTCGGAGCTCGGGGGCCGAGAGGGACCGCTGTTGGCAGCAATGGCGGCGCCGGGGGCGTCAAAGCCTTTGGGGAGAGAGGGCATCCCCGGCAACCGGCGTGAGTTCTTTGGAAGTCGGCGCCGGTTGATTCCCGGTTGGAGCGCGAGGCGATTCGGGGATTCGCCACAGCCCGTGAAGCGCCGAGCGCTTGAACGTGCGCAACTAGCCTCCCGATCGCTCTAAGTTGCTCGAGGAGGAACGCGAGAAAGCCTCTACAGTTGGGAGGCGAGGGCGCACCGCTACGGAGAAGCCCGTCGGAGCATGTGCTTGGTAAGTTTTAGTTATGCGGTCAATCGATGTTGCTACTTGAGAAATCTTGGCAAGAGTAGTTAGTAATAATGGAAATTACGTTCTATGTCGATGATACCTTGTAGAATATGAGGCGTCCGTGGAGACCCTCCAACAAAGAACTTCGTGTTGGCAAATGATTTAACGAAAGCGACTAGATGTGGTACGCGAGGAGCTCCGGAACACCACCGCCGAGCGTGACGGTATGTTTCTTGATACTTGATCAAATACCTGCTCGACAATTTTCAGAGTAATGAATTGTGCTGAACTTACAGTGTATATTGTTTGCGTACTGGGACGTGCTTCCTCCAGGATACAAATCCGCGATCTGGAGGTCGAGCGTGCCCTCTGGAGGGGTCACACTCAGAGTCTCTTGCAAGGCGTCGGGCCAATCCTCAATGCCATCCATGGCTACGCGGGGCGGGGCCAATCCGGAGGAAGCGCCGCCAATAGACGCCTGAGCCCCAAAGCGTGGAAGCGGCGGATAGCGCGGTGGCTGGGGAGAACTTCATGGAGTTCACCCGCCTTAGTGTAACCGGCGAGGATCCTCAACACGCCCGGGCGGTGGCGCGCACCCATTATCCCGTTGTGGAGTTTGAGCGTCGTCGCTTTAGGCTACGCACAAGGGACAACGGAGGCCGCCGCCCGAACCTACGCCCGGGGAGGCCGACGAGGCGATAATTTTCTAATACATTTTTTGCCGACGAGATGAACCCTCCTTTGAGGCGATGAAGTGGAAGACTGGGTGAAGTTGACCCGGGCAAAACATTTTGTTTCTTTAGCAGTAACAAGAAACTTTTTTTATGGTGAAAAAACAGTAAAAAAACACATGGGATTTTAGCCGAGCCACGCCTTGGGATGTGGGTGGCATTTTAATAGCTAGTACTTTGTTTTTATGTCACAATCGTTATAGCATGCATACGATTATGGTTGATGACGAAATGTATTATGTAGACCGTAGACGAAAGCATGTCACCTATGGTAGACTCCATTCCTAGCCTTAACGTGCCGGTATAGCCGCAGCAAGGAGACACGATGCTCAGGCAAGCTATTGGGCTGTTCGACTACGCTAAGGAGTCATATGCCAGCCGTTAGTCTATGCGGGGAGTACACCAGTCACGCATACTGCGAAACGACCAAGTACAGAGACGGTTCTATGGGGTCCAGTGACTTTAGAGTGTGGTCGAGCATGGAAATGAATTATTTTAGTTCGATCAAAAGAAAATATAACCATGTCAACATACTCAAATAAACTTTATTAACCATGCGACAGCAGAAGGTAAAAAACGATACAAGCGGGCTTACAGAGTCCCCGAGTTACGGGAAAAATCATCGCAGGTGCTCGATGTTCCAGGAGTTAGGGATATCGATATCCTCCATGGTCGTCAACCGGTAAGCCCCTGGCCGGGTGACCTCCTTGACTTTGAAGGGGCCTTCCCAATGCGATCGTAGCTTGTGAACACTCTTCTGCTTCCTTCGAAGGACCAGGTTGCCAACCGCAAAGGCTCTTCCGCGCACATTGCGGTTGTAATATCGTCGAACGCCCTCGAGGTATTTAGCGTTCCGCGTGCAACATTGCAAGCGGGTTTCCTCGAGTGCGACAAGCTCATCTTCTCGGGTTGCGTCTGATACTTCTTCATTATAATTCTCTAACCGGGGAGAGCGGAAGGCGATATCGGCTGCGAGGACTGCTTCAGAGCCAAACACCATGAAGTATGGAGAAACGCCTGTACTGCGGCTAGGCTGGGTTCGGAGTCCCCAGACCACGGCAGGCAGCTCTTTAATCCAGCGTCCAGGGTATTTCCCGTCTGGTCAGAAGAGTCGCTTCCGCAATGCCTCTAATATCATGCCATTTGCTCGCTCGGCCTGCCCGTTGGCGCGAGGGTGGGCGACAGACACATATTTCACCCGAATGCCTTTGTCTTCGCAGAAATCCCAAAAGTGACTGCCGGTGAAAGTGCTGCCAAGATCCGTGATAATGGAGTTCGGGATGCCAAAACGATGGATCGCCTCATCTAGCATCTCGACGGCCTTATGCTGATTGGCGTCGATCAACGGGAGGTACTCAATCTTGGAGAACTTGTCGACCATGACGAAAATCCACTTGAAACCACCAGGCGCTGCTTTGAAAGGCCCTATGGCGTCAAGTCCCCAGCACGAGAAAGGCCATGCTGCCGGTATAGTTTGGAGCTCATGTGCTGGTACGTGTGTCTGCTTCGCGAAGAATTGACAATTCGTGCAATGGCGTACCAGGTGTTCTGCATCGGCAACCAGCGTTCTTGTCGGCCAATAAAATCCTGGCGCGAAAGCCTTGCCGACAGTACGAGGCGGCATGATTGCCGCAAATCCCGCCATGGATTTCGTCGGCGAGTTCTATACCATCTTCCTCGGAGATGCACTTTTGTAGGACCCGGTCTCCTAGACTCTTCCGCATGAGGAAACCATCAACTAGGACGTAATTCTTGCTTCACCGGATGAGACGCTCTTGCTCTGTTCTATCTTCGGGGACAAGAGCTTCCTGCAGATATTTGATTATCGGGACCCGCCAATCTTCATCGACGGTATTGGATAACGTGACAATGTGGTCGGCTGTCTCAAGTGGAGGCCCCGGCGCAAGATCACTGATGGTTGGTTTCTAAAGATCTTCGACGAAGACGCCTGCCAATATCTTTGCCCGAGAGGAACCGAGCTTGGAAAGTTCGTCGGCGGCTTGGTTGTAATCCCGAACCACATGATCAAAACTGAGGCCGTAGAACTTGCCTTCCAACTTTCTTATAGCTGCCACATACGCATCCATCTTCTCGCTCTTGCAATCCCAATCTTTGTTGACTTGCTTGATCACCAACGCCGAGTCCCCGAATACCTGCAATCGGCGAATCCCAAGCTGGACGGCGATACGGAGGCCGTGAGGGCTGCCTCATATTCTGCGACATTGTTAGACGCCGGGAAGTGGATCCGCAGGACATACCAGAGCGTATCCCCAGAGGGCGATATGATGTAGACGCCGGCCCCCGGCCCATCGATGTTGAGTGAGCCGTCGAAGTACATCGTCCAGCGCTCTCGGCTGGTGTCTTCGAGGGGAGTCTCCAGATCCGTCCACTCGCAGACGAAATCTGCCAATGCTTGCGACTTGATTGTACTCCTGTTCTTATACTCGATAGTAAACAGGCTGAGCTCGATCGCCCACTTGCATATTCGCCCATTGGCATCCTTGTTGCGCAAAACGTCGCCCAACGGGTAATCCGATACCACGGTGATCGGGTGAAGGTCGAAGTAATGCCGTAATTTTCGGGACGTAATCAAAATCGCATAGAGCAACTTTTGAATATGCAAGTACCTTTGTTTGGAATCGTTAAGTACCTCGGGCCGATGAAGTAGACCGGCCTCACGGGCGGGGTATACGTGCCCTTCCTCAAGGCTCGACAACCGAGGCGGTGCTAACTACCCGGTTGGTCGCTGCGATGTAGTAAGCGATATCTCCTCCTCGTCGTTCGGGGCCACCAACACCGGTGGTGTGGTGAGAAACTTCTTGAAGCCGTTGAAGGCCTCTTGAGCCTCGTTGGTCCACCAGAAAGCTTCTCCTGTGTGAAGGAGTTTGAAGAAAGGTAGTCCCTTTTCACCAAGCCGTGCGACGAAGCGACTCAAGGCCGCCATGCATCCGGTCAGCCGGGCGTCTTTAACGTTTTGGGGCGGTTTCATACGCATGATAGCGCTGATTTTTTCGGGTTTGGCTCAATGCCTCGCCGCTAACGATGTTGCCGAGCAAGCAAGTTGCGGAGAGAGTAATGAAGGAAGTCTTCTCTCGATCTTCGACCTTAAAGGCCAATCGATGATAGCCCGAGTAGCGATCCGAGGAAGCTAAGTAGCTCGCAACCTGCGGTAGAGTCGACAACCTGATCGATACATGGGAGACCAAAAGGGTCTTTAGGGCAAGCCCTATTGAGATCGGTATAATCAACACACATCCTCCATTCCTGATTCTTCTTTTTTACAAGGACCGGATTAGCTATCCAGTCAGGATGATACACTTCTCGAATAAAACCAGCAGCTAGGAGCCTAGTTACTTCTGCTTTAATAGCAGCTGATTTTACTTTATTAAAACGACGCATTTTCTGGATGATCGGCCGGGCAGTCGGCTTGACACGTAGGCGGTGCTCGATCCGGCTCCGAGGTACTCCGGGCATGTCCGCGGGCTTCCACGCGAAAATGCTCACGTTCTCCCTCAGGAACCGGACAAGCGCGTCTTCCTATTTGGGGTCAAGGTTGACGCCTATCTTGGTCGTCTTGGACGCGTCGCCCTCCACTAGCTAGATATCTTTGGTATCCGACGGCTTGGTGGTCTTCTTCGTCCGCTCCTCCTCGGGTATCTCGAGGTCAGAGGGGTTTAGCTTCTTGGCGTTCTTGATGACCTCCTCCTGTCGTATCGACTGGAGGATGAACTCCCGCTTGTCAAGACCCTCTTTCTCACAGATGTAGGCCATGTGTACGTTGGCTCTACATGTAAGGACCCCCTTCTTCGTGGGGATCTTGAGGATGAGGTAGCCGTAGTGCGGGACCGCCATAAGCCTGGTGAGTTCAGGCCGCCCAATAATAGTGTGGTACGATGACTCAAAGTCGGCGACAACGAAGTTCATGTACTGGATGCGATGATGCTTGGCGCTGTCGAACTGCACGCGGAGCGCAACCTGCCCGAGAGGGACTGATGACTCCCCGGGCAAGATTCCCCAGAACGGGTGGTCGTATGGCTTGAGGTCGTCCTTTGTGATGTCCAGAGCTTTCATCGAGTTCCGGAATAGCATGTTGAGGGCACTCCCTCCGTCGATGAGGACCTTCTCGAACCGCAGACGTCCGATCACCGGATCCAGGACGAGTGGGAATCGCCCAGGGTACGGGTTTTTGCACCACTGGTCGTCGCGGCTGAAGGTTATGACCCGCTCGGAGAAAGTAGGCCATATCGGGTCCGTGACCCCCTCGCTGAAGTCTTTGATGGTCAGGACATTGCGGGCGGAGATCTTGCGATCCCGTCCCACCTCATAAACCGTAGTGGTCGCCCATGATCATGTGGATGACACCGCCTTCGGTGCGGTAGCGATGCCTCGGATCGGCGTCATCATGGGTCCTCTTCCCCGGTTGTTGCGGGCAACCTTAGGCGCTTCTTCCGGCTGCTCATCGGTGATCTTGAGCTTCTTGCGCCGCTTTCATACTCGGCGTTAAAGTGCCGACATTACGCGAACTATGATTCAAATGCGGGTGTCGGGGACACTTGCCGTGTAGGAGCTTCTTGATCGGATCTTGCCAGTTGAGCGTTTTCTTCTTGCCACCAGCTTTGACGTTATTGACGCCACCTCCCCGACGGTTCCGATCACGGCGGCGCTCGCGATAGTTGCCGCGACCTTCTTCCCGGCGACTCACGTCGCGGGAGTCGTCAGGGCGACGGTTATCGTGACGCTCGTCGCGTCGCCTATCATCGCGGGGGGCATCACGCCGGGGGGAATATTCTCGGCGGGCAGAGTAGCCGTAATCCTTGTGGAAGACGTACTCGGCCTCATCTTGCCCGGCAAACCCCTGCGCCACATCCGGCCGGTTTGGACATGGTTGTGATTTTGGACTGTGGAGCTTCTTCCGCTCTGGGGCTGCGGCGTTACCGTTAGAGACAAGGCCCTTGGTGAATGCGCCGACGCACTCCTCGTCGGTGATATCCGGGATTGTCAGGCGCACCTCGGAGAAACGGCGGATGTACTCCCGGATTGGCTCGTTGCGGCCGAGGCGCAACCTCTCCAGGTCGTACTTTGTGCCTGATTGCTTGCATGTGGACTTGTAGGTGCTGATGAAGATCTCCTTGACGTCGTTCCACGTGCGTAGTCTTCCTTCCGGGAGGGCCGGGAGCGGCCGATTGGCCGCTGGTCGAGGCGTCGGAAGTAGTTCGCCATGACATCCTCCCGCCTCCGGCTAATCGATTGCGATCTCGTAAATCATGACCCGTGCCTCGGGATCTTGGTCGCCGAGTACCGAGAGGGTGTTAGTGCCTTTGAAGCCCAAAGGCCATCGGACCGGAGCCCGGAGATCCGGGTGGTAGGGCTGGATCGTAGTGATCGTGAGGTTCCAGTTGGGTTCCGTGACGGCATGTTGTATTCATCACGTCGCCCGGATCTCGGCGTCCTCGCGAGCTGGCGGCTAGCGGTGATGCGGTAGCGGGCGTCTCGAGCCATGTCGATGGTACTCACGGAGGTCGGGGGACGCCGGTTTCCATCGACGGGGCGCCGGGTTGGTTGACCACCCGTGCCACCGGCGAGCACCGCGCCCGGCCCAGCGCTCCGACCGTCGACCTTCCCGGCTGCGCATTTGCCCGGTGGAGCTGCGCCGGGGACGGCGTCGTCGCGACGCGGGACCTGGTCGCCCCTCTTGGCATGGAAGATGCCTCTTCCTCGCTTTGGTTGACGCGACTCCCGGGCGGTGGCGCCGACGGGATGACCGGCCGAGGGCTGAGACGAACCCGAGGCGGGTTGAGCTGGGCATGGGTGGCGTAGGCGCGTACCCATGGACCTCATCGATGGTAGCGTTCTCCCGCGGCGGGAGAGTCGCGGCGGCGATGTGTACGCTCTCGGTGTCTTGTGAACAGGGATACCAGCCCACTTGTCGGCCCGAGCTTGTAGATTGGGGCGAGTCGGGCGTTTGCGGCCGATGTTCTCGGGGCGAGCCCCGGCGGCCGCATCTTGCTCCGCGTCGGCGACGTGCATGATCGGCGTTTGTGCTCTTCCAGTAATGCGCCGCTCTTCGCCCCCGGGGTGCCGAGTCGTTGCTAGCGAAGACCCCTCCGCCCGCATCTCCCGGGAGCGGTACCCGGTCGAGCAAGCGGGGAGTCGTAGCCGATCTCAGATCCATCGGGTCTGGAGGATGGTAGTAGTGGCGTCGGAAGAAGACAAGGAGGCGGTGCGGCGTCACGGGCTTCGGTGCCCTCCTCCTCCCCCTCCGGGATCACGAGAGCTTGGCCATGCGGATGTGGTCGCGCGTTGTTGACGGGCGCCTTCATGGCACGTTGGTGCATCGATGAAGTCGTAGGGTCGGGGCGGTCCTCCGACCGAGCCCGAGTCCAGCGCCGGTCGCCGCCGCGCGGGGGCGAGAAGCGGACAACCCGCCCTTCGGGAGTAGTGGTGACGACCGGACCACGGCCAAGGGAAGAGCCCTCGACCAGATCTGTTTTTCCTCGAAGGTGCGTCGGGCAGCCCATGTTGTGGTCGATGTTGTCCCTATTGGCGGCGATGTAGCCGAAGTCAACCAAAGGGAAGACTCACCCATACCGATCTGGAGCCCATCAAGTCGCCGAGTAGATTGTCGACGTCGTGGACGAAGCGCCGTGTGTATGGTACAAATGGGTGGGTGAGCCTGATCGGGAGTCCGAGCGGCCCCGGCTCCAAGGTTGGAGCTAGTGCCGTTGCTGTAGAAGCAGATGCCGACGCAGATTGGATCTGAGCCGGCGCAGAGTTGTTGACGCCGGGAACGGCGCCGTTGTTCCGCACGGCGCCCCGAACTAGATGTCCTCCATCGCGTTTCAGCGACCATGGATTCGGGGAAGATCACCATCTTGTTAGCCATGGCGTCTTCATGCACACCCCTACGGGCGCGCCAAGCGCCGTCGGTTTATCGGCGATAGTCTAGCGAGTGGGTATGCCCGGCTAGTAGATTGAGCGGTAGAGGTGCGCTAGGCGGCTAACGAGGCGTTAAGCGAGAACGAGCGAAGGACAAAACACACGGGTTTTACCCAGGTTCGGCCGCCTTGATGGCGTAAAACCTACGTCCTGCTTAGTTTGTATTGATTGATTGAGAATATTGTGTCCCTCGGGGGGGATCCCTGCTCACCTTATATAGTCCGGGGAGCAGCGTTACAGGTCGGATCCGGTCCGACAAGATCTATCCTGATCGGTTACAATAGGAAAGTATGTGGTGATTACGATAGAGCTATACTAGGAAACTATCTTGGCGACCAAGTTTAGGCCGTGATCCCCGATAATTGCGGTCTTCTAGCACCGAGGGCTTCAGTCCGTCGTCCTGGGCCGGCCCGAAAGGCCTAGCCCGAAGTGACCCGTGAGGGGATAGGGGTTTATCCCCCCCACAGATGTGAGTTATTTGCGAATGCCCGCTATATGTCGGGTTGTGGGGTAGTTCGTGAGGGTGACAGCCTGATTGAGTCTTCTATAATCCTCCCCCCATGTATAGTGAACGGTAGGACGTGGTCGCGACGGAGGCTAGTTTATCTTATTATAAATCCTCCTTAGTTTATGTTCCTTATGTCATATGATATTGATTTAGTTGTGCTATGGATGAAGATATTTGATTTTCTATGCTTTGACTCAATGATTAGTAGTTATTTAGATGTCAGTTATGATTGTCTTTACTACATTAGATGAGACTCTATATCTTCTATCTCTGGAATACCTTTATCATAGTTATCTTAGTTTTATTATTGTTATCTTTTATTATTACTAGGAAATTTGCCAGTGCGTTGCATCGGGAGATAAAAATCTATCAAGAAATTGACAAAATTATCTCTTTTAGCATGGTTTAATAGGATTCATAACTTTATCAAATTTTGCATTTCCGAAAATATCATTACCATTCATCTTATTGAAAATATGGCATTATAATTCATGGTCTATCTGAACTGGGCCATTTTATACGCTTGCGAGGATATGGGTCCATCAACAGGTCGCCGTATTTTAGTATTGACCAAAGTAACCCTCTCTTCGCTGGCTGGCCGGCGGCGGGCTCCACCGGTCGGATCCATCTTCTACCTCTTCATGACACGTGGGGCCTGCGTTGGGGATAAGATTGGATTCCCTTCACGGGATGCCTCACGACCCACGGGTCTGCCGGGTCACGGCTCGTGTACGTCATTTGTTGTCTCCGTTCGCCCCGCCTGCGCGCGCGAGCAAATGGATGAAGGGGAGGAAGGGTGATGGGAGAGCAAGGGAGATGGGGAAGGATGCTCCACCGTTGGCGGTGGTCCCGGCATGGCGGCGACGACCGGCATGGATGGCCCGGCTGGGCGGGGGTGGCACGCCTGTTGCGGCAGGTCACTTGGGCGCGGATGGCCATGGGCAAGGCGCGAGGCGAGGTGCGCGGCGGCATGGTGGCAAAGAACTCGGACTACTTCCTTCTCTTCTGTTTTTTCCCTTCGTACCTAAGTTTTGCCTGGGACTCGTATGAGGTATCTACGTTGGACTTCTATGGAAGGTTGGACTAAGGCAAGGCAGGGAATTTTTCGCTTCGCGTGGGACGGAAGCGGACGACGGACCAAAAATTTTGGTGGACCAAACCAAAATTTTGGTGGACTGAAATTTTCTCTTTTTATTAGTAGGTATAGATTATGAAATTAGGTTGAGTTAGATCTTAGTTATATTCACCTATTGTTCCTTTGGGTTCGATATTTAAAACCAGGGAGTTTATCTTTTGGTGAAGTGCTACAACATATTTCTATCGTGCACTTGCGGATATTCTATCTTTATTGTGAGTAGTTAAGAAATACCAACAAAGCAAAACACCTTACATTTGGATCCACCAAAAATGTTCTACTCCTATCTTTGGAAGTGAACAAAATATTTTTGCTAGGTCTCACTATAATAAATGCTCTATATCCTATAGATACCCTCCCAAAAAGCTTTGTTGCAAAAAGAGGCATGAGGCTGTCATAAGAAAAAATGTTGATGAAAAGAATAACGAGAGAGAAAAAGATGAAAAAAAATGAATGATGAGAATAAAGATAGCCCCATGTTCTCGGGAATAATTCTCTTCTATGTTCGCATAAAAGAGGGGTTATGTTTTTAAAGAGCATAGTAGAATTAGGTTGGCACCATATACTCCACCATAGGTTCACACATTTGCACATCTTGGTCTAAGAGCATGATATTTTTCTCCATGGATCCATTATTTGACCTAAGAAAATATGCAATGCAAGCAAAGCCTTCAAAATTTTCCCTACCCGAGCTCCACATAAGCTTTTTAGAAGTAAGAAGAAGAAGAAGGCAATGTTACAAAAATTCTTTGGTAAGGAAAACATACACCATTGAGTGATTGAGAGTACCATTTGAGAAGTACATGTGAACTATGGTTTATTTCAAAAGATTAAAAAAAACAACCAAGCTACTAAGATGCGAAAATGGGATGAGATAACTTTGTTTCAGAGCCCTTCCATTTCACAACCGCTCAAGAAGATATGTTAGCCACTCCACATATCCGCAAGTATGAGGTATGTTTTGGGATGATTTTTTACGACAGGTTCATATCTTGAATTGTTATGATTATGTTTACTTTATCATTAACCTTTCTTTGAGATGAGCAAAGATCCAAATTGTCGGGGAGCTTGTTGATGGTCATTAACGCATATAATATGACCGCCAAATCAATCTAAAAAGACAATATTCCATGACATATCATAACGAAATATCATTTATCCGCCTAGTTCCACTTGTATTTCGAGAAATAGGTTTTGTAGGACTTATACATGAATCAAGTGAAAACATGCCAAACAAGGAAGAAAGCACATAGCAGAAACACGTCTTCTACAAGTGCGTTGCAAAAAGGCCGATTTAGAGAAGAAATTGATCATTGCACCATCGGGACCGGGGTCCAGGCCAGCCTGGAGGCGGTATCTCCTCTAGGCTTGGAGGCGGTTGCATGTTGTGCACACCTAATTTGGCGCTGAAACCGACCTCTCCCTTTTTGTATAAGTATGAGGGGAGAGCTCCTCTCAACACACACACACTACACAATAGCACTTCATTTACACATTCTACACTTGCGAGCACAATTTCCACATCATACATGTTGTAGTAATGTACCTCTAGGTGCTTTCACATAGTTGTATATTTAGAAAAGAAAGAGAGAAGCAAGGCGAGAGTTGAGGAGTTTGGTCTGTTGAATCCTCCTCGACTTTGTACCTCGGCCGGGTGTAGTTGATTTCCAAGTTATATCTGGAATATTACTTTGTTATTTCTGGCCCATCTATTTAATTAAGTTCGGTATTTATTTCAATTTTATTCATTGGATTCCTGCTTACATCAAGAATTCTGGAGTTGCACCCGACCCTCCGGAGGATGTTTGTGGTAGCCCGGGTGGTGATAGCCCTAACGGTCTTTGTAGTCCACCATGTTTGGGTTGGTGTTGTAGGACTGTAGTCGGAGCGAGTCTGACCTTAGGATATTCCTCTCTTTGTAGTCCCACTTCGCATCCTAGTTCGTGGCTAGTGTTCTGATGTCAAGTGAGTAAATATTGAGATAATCTGATCGTTGATTCTTTAGATTGGCCAGGTAACCTTAGGATATTCCTCTCTTTTCACAAAACACTTTTATCTATGGACGACCTTGATCCTTAATTAGGCCAGTCTCAATGGAGAGTTTCACCTCCCGATTTTCAAGATGTGAAACTTTGGTATGAAATAGGTGTCTCCCTCAATGCATAGTTTCATTGCACAGTTTCATAGGTTCAAGGGTCCCATAGCCTCTCTCTCATTGCATGGTTTAATTGAATAGTCCCATGGTGAAATGCTATTTCTGTCTCAATGGGGGTTTCACCCCGTTCCCAACGCATGTGAAACAGTGCCCAAAGGTTTCACCATGGTGAAACTTTTTCCTTCTCTCTCCTAGGAGTTTCATGCAAAAAGTGAAGTTTTACTGATGTGGTGCCGCATTTAATGTGCATGAAACACTCATGAAACCCTATTGAGACGAGCCTTAGTGAAATCTCATATTTGGTTTTAGAAATTGATGACACACTTGTGGGACTAATCCTTTGCTCTAAGTGATGACTTGAGATAGGATTAGATGGATGACAAGGAGCATGATGATCATGAACATGGACGATGATGGTGGACATGATGGATCGTCAAGCTCGGTGATCGGCTTGAGAGGAACCCGGGAGATCAAGGCAAAGGTATCTTGATAGGGTTTTTCCTTTCGGTGATCAAGACACGATAGAGCGTGTGATCACATTATAGGATAGATAGCCGACTATCAAGAGGGGATGCCGCGACAATCCTTTGGTGAAGTGCTTCTAGGTCCAATTGACTTGCATATTGCATTTAGGACAATGAGAGCACTAACTTCGATCTTGCCTAACTTATCGACGTGCTAACATATGTGATAATGGTATCCTCTTGAAGTGTTGGCAACATATGGCAAGAGGCGAAGCAAGGTTGAAGCAAAGGCAATGACAAAACGAAGAAATGCGCAGAGAACGGTGTGGCCGGACGCGACGGCTGCGGCCGGGCGACGCGACCGGCCGGTGGCTCCGGTCCAAGGCGCGTGCGTAGAGAGCCCGCGGCCGGGTTTTTGGCGGACGCAGGGACCGGACCACTGGGACCGGATGCTTCCGGTGCTCGACCGAAGCGGTGACCGGGCCGCGCGGAGGAGTTTGTCGGTGTGGGCGGGATCCTTGTCGGATGTGGCCGGGCGGGGGGGCCGGACTCGTGGCCGGACTCGGTTGGTGTGAGTCGGTCGGTCTTTGCGTCCGATTAGTCTTGCCAGAGAGCCCTTTTCATAGCTCAACGGCTCCATTTCGTGAGGTGGGCTATATATACTTGGATGGCCGGTTCCTAGCCCCCTCTCTTGCACATTTGAACACTCTAACTTGCTTGTGAGCATTTGAGACTCCTCTCCACTCATCTCTCCATCCATAACTCGAATTCTTGGTGAGATTGAGAGTGATAGAAGTGCATTGCATTGGTGATTGCATCTAGCGGCACTTCATCCTTGGAGAAGCCGCGAGATTCTTGTTTTCTTGGGAATTTACCCGGTTCCCTAGCGGCTTGGAGCAAGAGGCGGTGTTGAGCTCGATTGGAGCTTGTTCGAGGCCACACCGGTGGACTTGTGAGGGGTTGAGCCTTACCTCGCGGGAGGTACGCGAAAGGCATCACTAGTGGATTGCTCGTGGCTTGTTGGACCCTCTCTTGTGATCGTTTACTTGAGCTCCCACCGGGGATTTGGCACCGGCCATTAAGCTTAGCATTCGTCAAGTGAGTGTGTCGCCACAACGGGGACTAGCGTGCCGGCAAGCACGTGAACCTCGGTGAAAAATCATCGTGTCTTGTGTGCTAGCTCATTGGAGATTTCTTATACACGGTGATTGGCTTCAACCTCGACACTACACCGGTGGTATTGTATCCTAAGCATCTCTTTGCATTACTTTGGTAGTATATCTTGTTAGGGTGCTTAGTTTGGTAGCTTGCTTAGTTTGCTTAGCCTTGTTAGCTCCTAGTGGTAGAATTAGTTAGCATATTTTGTTCACCTAGGAGTAACTTAGCAACCTAGCTCTTGAGTGTGATTAGAGATCATAGAATTGCTAGAATTGCTAGGAGGCTTGCATAGCTAGCTTGAAGCATTGCTTAAATTGCTACGCCATCTTATTTACTAATCGGTTTGCCTAGTGTTGTTGCAAGGATTTTTAATAGGCTATTCACCCCCCCCCCTCCTGCCATTAGGATCTTTCACTTAGTACACTTCATGTTCCCTGTGGAAACTAATACTTTGGATTACTCTTGGGTGAATGTTACAATGGTACTTCCATGTGCTTGTGGATTTATCGCTCATGCTAAGAAATACCAAAAGTCTTTGAAGTTTGGTATGTCTTTGTATTTTTTCTTTGCAAGACATGTTTTATATTTATCTTCTCTATTTATTTTCAAGTTTCATGCCTGTCGTATTGACTGCTCTAGTTATTCTAGATGATTAGAGTAGTAATCGATAGTATTGTAACACCCGAAAATTTGCCTCTTTTGAAATAGTGTTAAACTGATTTATTTATGAATTTTGTGCTGATGGAAATATAGGAGAGATACATTTTTAAATTAAAATTTATCTTAGGGTTTAGAAACATTTTTGTGCATTCATGCTCTGCATACTCCCTCTGTCCGTGAATAAGTTGCCTTCTAGGTTGTAGCACGAAAATCAAGGCAAAGGAAAAATGACAAAACTACCCTTGTAAATATCTTGCCGCAGACCAACTTACACGTAAAACATCACCATGCGAAGATAAAAAGAAAAAGGCCCGGTCCCATCCCCACGACACGTGGTGCACTTTCCATGGACCATGGGAGCAAATGAGCATGTCTAGAGCCTTCCACATAACTCTTGTCCGTTTACTTTTTCTTATGGTGTTTTTTAAATTCCATCGCATACATAACCTGTAGCGGTTGAACTGCACGTCTGCCACTACCGGCTAGCATGCAGACCCTATAGAGACCTTTTATTGTTGGAAAAATTTTAAACCGTACATGTTGAGTTATTCGTGGATGGAGGGACTAGTTTTTACTGTGTTGTCTGGTCTTTACCAAATTTTAAAAAAAGATTTCAAATTCCTTTTGAAAGTCTATTTGAAAGTGAGTTCAATTAAAACAAAAGAGTTTCGATCTTTTATAATAGCACACATGTAAAAGACTTTTATGTAAATCAAATATATAATAAGGTATGGGGATGGTGTGGCTTTCACTCAAAGCGTGAAGCCGCATCTACGGCCCCCGATGGACGCTTATATTTGTCTTCGCGGACGGCGAGGTTAGTCGCGACCTCGACACTGCTTAGCGACGTATCTACGCCCCCGGTCGAACAAATCCCCGCTCCACGCCTATCGTCGTCATGTCTCGCCGCTAGGGTACTCCATCTCGACCCCCGCACCGCCCGTGGCTTGCCATTTGTAGGGTCGAGATGGGGACTAGAAGGGGGGGGGGGGTGAATAGTCCTTTCTAAAACTAATTGCGATGGCTAACCGAATACAATGCGGAAATAAAACAATTCGCTTAGCCTAGACTTCACCCCTCTAGCTATGACTATAAATCACCTCACAAAAGATCCTACACAAAGCAAATGAGGTGATAAGCCTAGCTTGAGCTCCTAACCGTTTCTATTGCAAGGTCACACAAACCTATGCACTAGTACTTCAAACAAGGGTGAGCTCCTACACAATTCTAATGAGCAAAAGCACAAAGCCAACCTAAGCTCACTAGATGCACAATGGACAAGGCAACACACGCCTAACCCAAAGGCTCAAATTACTTAGCTACACAAACTAAGCAAAGCAACTAAACAAGCTACACAAGCTAGTAATTGCAAGAGCTACTCCACAAGCACAAGCACAAGGTATATATGAATGTAAATACAAAGCTTGTGATTTGGAGAATGCAAACCACCGAGAAGAGTAGACAAGTTTTCACCGGTGATTTTTTACCGAGGTATCGGGAAGCTTGCCAACTTCCCCATATTCCTCGTTGTGTCGACCAACACCTTGGGTGGTTCCTTCTGTGTTTCACCTAGATGGTTCTTCGGTGTGATCCTCAAATCACTTGCCCTTCAAGGCACGCCCCGCAAGGCACCGCAAGACACCACTCTCAAGTGAGCCCCTCAAGGCACCGCGATTGAACCCACACTCACAAGTGAGGTAACTCAATGACACGCTCTAGTAGTGTCGCTCTTCGCGATCCCCGCGAGGTGAGCACGAACCTCTCACAAATCCTCCTTCGGAGCACCGCACAATCTCCCTTGCGTGCTTCAACGGAGTCTCTTGCCACCAAGCCGTCTAGGAGGTGGCAACCTCCAAGAGAAACAAGCACACCGGCTTGCAACACGATCACCTAGTGCCACACGATGCAATCTCTCAAAGCAACGCACTAGAAATCGATCTCTCACACAATCAGATGAACACTATCAAGCATATGTGAGTGGGAGGGCTCTCTAGCACTCTCAAGCATGGACACAAAGTCCCCAAGGTGCCTAGCAACCAGCCATGGCCGGCCAACACCTCTACTTATAGCCCCAAGGGCAAAACTAGCCGTTAGTAGCAGTTTTCGGGGTCGACCGGACGCTCCGGTCACCTGACCGGACGCTCCGGTCACTTAAAAACGCCCAAAGACCTTTCTGGAAGTGACCGAACGCACCGACCGAACTCTTGACCGGATCCTTAGGTCAAAACACTTCAAAACAGGCCTGACCGGACCCTCCGACCGGACTCTGGACCGGAGCGTCCGGTCACAGCGTCCGGTCAGACCATTGCCCGGTAAAATGGCGATATCTCCTTCATCTGAACTCCGTTTTCAATGATCTTGGACTCTATGGAAAGATAACTCAGAGGGCTACACAACACACATGGTTACTTGATCCAAAGCTGAATGTATCAAAGCAGTATTCCACTCCAAAGTCAGTCCAATTGTCCGAGAAACACCGAAACAATTTCTCCTTTGCAAATGTGCCAACACCACCAAGTGTACATCTCCATGTGCAAGTGTGTTAGCTTTTCACAATCATTTTCAAAGGATTTTATCTTGCTCTTACCACGCCACTCGATCCTAACACATCGTAAAGTTAGATCGCACAAGTGGCACTAGATGACCGATATGCAAACAAGTTTGCCCCTCTTGATAGTACGGCCATCTATCCTAAACCCGGCCATAAACTTCTCTAAGCACCAATGACCGGCGAAATGAAATGCCCTATAGGTTATACCTTTGCCTTGCGCATTTCCATTTCGCTCCATCTCCAAGTGCCGATGCAACACATGCACCAACATGATCACCAAATGATATGATCCACTTCATATCATCACGTGACACTATTAGTCCATCGATCTTAACCTCACTTGCTCTTCTCCGTTACGTCGGTCCATCGGCACCAAGTCTTGCTTAAGCTTCACCGCCTCGCGGTCCATGACTTCAAAGCCTTGACTCGCTCTTCAAACTTGCAACCGATCCATGAAGCCAAGCCTTGTCTTGATCTTCACCACCTTGGTCACATGACTCCATGTCATGTCTCATATGCAATAAAGCTCCTTCATTGCATCATCGCATGTGAACTAATCTCCTGTGTATTATCTCAATCACACATTATTAGTCCACCTAATGTTGTCACTCAATTACCAAAAACCACTAGGGACCTTTCAGCCGCATCTACGCCACATCGACATCTCCAACTTTGCGACCAAGCGAAAGGGGGCAGCGAGCCAAGAGCCGCTGCGGGCGTCCGCGCGTATGAACTTTAGAGCCCCTGTTGCGGATCCTTGGAGGCGACGATGTGCGGTTCTTGTAGCACCGTCATGGGTGATGCATGCACATCCCAAGGACCTGGCCGCGGCGCGTCTGATTTCGCGCTTTCCGGCGTGTGCGGGTGCCCCCTCCCCCCGTGGCGTGGAGCATGGCCCCAAGCATACATTTGCGGGAGCGATTTGCGGCGGCGATTGCCGTATTGCTCCTCGTCTGTCGTTCCTCGTAGAGTCGCGCGCTGGCTGGCGGCGTGGCGCCCGGGCCACCGTAGCGACAACGAGGCGACGACGGCGGGCCTTGGCTCCATTCGACCGACCATCGCCACATGGTGGGACCCGAAAGACCCGCAGATGACACTGTGGTCCCTATGTTCTGCGTTCCTTTCTCCGGCCTTTGCATGACGGCGCAGCGTGGCGGGCTCGTGGTGCTCGGCACATGGTCTGCAGGTCATCCTTATCCTTAGGGCTAGGCTTCATCCTCCTTTTATTCTTCCTTTTCTTTTTTTTTTCTTCAACCCACTACCAAGCAGCGCAGTTTTCTTCGGCATCAAGATCTCTTCAGTTCCTTCGCCATCAATTTGGCAGCGAGCCACCCACCGGCTCTGGGGACGGCGATCTACTACCCGCCAGCGACCTTTTCAACAATACCTTTGGTTCGCCGGTGATGCAATTCGACGCCGCCGCCCTCAACTAGCTCAAGCCTACGCTCCGCGTGGCCCTTTCTCCCCAACGGCACCATGCGCCTCAGCGCCTCTATAGCAGATCCCACCGGCGACCTGCTCTCCTACTGGCGTTTCTAGAACTCGAGTTCTACCTTGATGTAAAAGGCTTCTTTTTTAGAGTCTTCTTGTATGTTTGCTGCTTTAATATAAAAAGTGGTACTTGTCAAGAAAAAAAAAACTGTGAAGCCATGCAAAATTTAGGTGCTCCCCACGTCGTTTAATTACGTACTCACTCTGTTCTATATAATAAAACGATTTGACTTTTCTAGATACATTGTATTTGCCATACATGTAGATATACACTATGTATCTAGAAAAGGCTATAACTTAGAATAGATTTAGTAGCTTATTTTCTACTCGAAAGCCAAGCCGGTAAAGGACTTTTGAAAAACAGATTACACATCAGTGGCTTAGACTGTCTGCACTAGGACCTGAATCCCATCTAGGATCGCTCCAGCTTGCCTCCACCTCGAACAATTTGCCATAAAATCAGCTGCACCAGAGTTCGTTAAAAGATCGAAAAAGGTTGCACGGCCGGGCATGGTGCAAGATCTCCGGTATAAAGCGCCCTGGGAAGTTGCGTGAGGGGAGGTAGGAAGAGGCAAGGCAGATGACAGATAAGATAGAGGGTAAACCCCACTGTTTCAAGTTACTAAAAATGTGATACTCCCTCCATCCTGGATTATAAGTCGTTTGACTTTTTTTGACAATAAGTTTAACCACTCGTCTTATTCAAAAATTTGTGCAAAATATCACTTCTTTTCTTTGTGGCTTTCTTTATTAATACAAGTTCTTAAAGAATGACTTAAATTTGACTATATTTGCTCAAATTTTTTGAATAAGACGAATGATCAAACTTGGAGCAAAAAAGTCAAACGACTTATAATTTGGGATGGAGGGAGTACCTTACAAACTAAAAAGTAAAATTAAATTCTAATTACATCATTAAATTCGTTTTGATAAATTTTTTAAAACTAGATCTCACATGAATATATTTAGATAAAATTACAAGAGGGACCCCTGTTGACACCCAAAAATGGCTTGGTCTAAGACATGGTAAAATCCTAGACTTAGCCAAATTTGGTTTGGTCTAAGTCACGGTAAAATTCGGACTTAGTCATATTTTTTTGGTTTGGTCCAAGACATTCGGACTTAGTCATATTTTTTGGGTCCAAGACCGAAACTTTACGGAAAGTGACGGGACGCATGCGGCCAGGACCCGGCTTCGTTCTTCGCGCGTCCGGTCGAGGATCCGGTCCGAGCGTCCCTAGCTAGCAGTGCGAGAGGCTCGATTCGGGGGCTTATCGGAAGTCGACCGGACCCTAACGACCGGTGGCGCCCGGGCCGGACTTCGTCGGCGTCCGGTCGTGAGTCCGGCCATAGAGTCCGGCCGGCCGGGCGTTCTTCGACGCGTTTCACGACTCTCTAGAAACCGACCGGACGCTCGACCCGGCCGGCAAGCGCCCGGTCAAAGCCCATTCGAAGGCCCCGGTCAACCCGGCGCCCGTGTCCGTCACGAGATCTAAACCGATTTGTTTCCAATCGTGTTTTAGGTCGGTTTTTTGAGGCTTGAAACGCCCAAGGACGGTTTCCTAAAAGGATAAGACCACCCTCCTCTATATAATAAAGAGGTTCATGGCCGATTTGATCCCATCTACATCCAATCGACAACCAATCTATCTCCCCGTCCCGTTTGTAGGTCATCTTCTTCCTTCAACCCTCTATCCTGGCTTGTTCGACGGCGAACTCCGCGTTCTTCATCGGTGTTCTAGGCGGCCACGCCGGTCCTAGAGCACCCCTCGTGTAAGCGCCCTCCCGACGGGTCTTCCCGGAGGTGCGTTCGAGGTTCTTCCGGCCGTCGAAGCTCCACGTCACCCCTACCGATCCCTAGATCGGTTAGGGCGGCCACGCTGCGGTGCTCGCTGCTACAAGGTCGATCGCGGCCTTCGTGGGCGTCCAAGGCCCTCCCGGTGTGTCGGTGCGAAGCCCTAGTTTCGTGTCAACAGACCCATTGATGGTAGTTAGTAGTAGAGTAAAATATAAATGAGAGATGAGTGCGTGAGAAAGTGACGACTAGAATGTATAGAGAAATTAAACATAGAAACATGAGTGCAGTCAGAAAACTTAAAAAAATAAACACGAAATAGTAAGGTCCGTTGAAAAAAAAAAAATCCCCAAACCAAAAGCGGAGACGACTAGAGAGCTCTGCTCGGGCCGTTCTGCCTGGTATCTTTGTGAGAAAGATCACTCTTTGGGCGGCTGGCACTGGACGTCTTTGTGAGAAAAAATACCTGGTTTGCTTGACTGGTTGGCTGGTAAGCCAAGCGAACAGGCTCTAACGGATCAAGCAGGCTGCTCTCGCTGCAACTGCGAGCTCTCCGCCGCCTTCGCCGCCTCGAAGACACCATTTTTCCGCCGCTTCTTCAACTACCCTCCTTTTGCCGTCGCCGTCGTCCTCGCCTCCACCCTTCATCGCCAGGAGCGGAGATCCACCTGATGACCCGAAATTGGACGGATTGTCCCCTTCCTCGTTGGTGAGGTAGCTTGGTCTGCCTGGATGGGTTGATCCCTCCGCCCCGAGGAACACGAATCTCCTCTGTGATAAAGACATCTCAGTCGGTCTAGCTAAGGGGCCGAGGCCATGGCGGTGGAGTTGGGGCAGCAAACGGTAGAGCTGGGCGCGATGGTCCGGCTCGCGGCCGAGGAGTCGTACCTGGCGCTGCGGGAGCTCGTGGAGAGGTCTCGGGCAGAGGCGGAAGCGGAGGCGCAGGGGAAGGAGGGCGTGCGGCTAAGGTCGGACACCGAGAAGAAGATCGACCTGCTCAAGTTCGTCGACCGCACGCGGCAGCGTATGCTCCGGCTCCATGTCCTCGCCAAGTGGTGTCAGCAGGTCAGCCCCAGCCGATTATCTAACCTCCCCAAAATTTAATCAAGCCTTATATGTTCAATTACAGATGTAATTTTGTAGAAGCGAACCATGTTTTTTTTTTTGTTCATTAGCGCAATAACTATTTTGGATCGATTAGGCTTGCTTAGGTCCTCCTGACATCACTCGCTGCTGTATGCATTATTAGGATGAAGGCAACATGACACTAGGATATAGTTGGATCAAGAAATAAAGGGGTGTTTGGATTTTTGGGACTATGGACTAGGGACTAGATATGACCATTAGTCCCTCTTGAGAGACTAGTGGAAAAGAGACTATTAGTCCCCATGTTTGGTAAGTTAGGGACTAAAAATTAGTTAGTCCCTTGTTTACATTAACAGGAGTCAGCATGACATACTGACCCAAATCTTCTGTGAACTACCCTCGCTCCCTTGACCTTGGCATGCAAAAGCATCACAAATTCACAATTTGGTTTATGTTAGATTAGATCACAACGTTGTAACTTCATTGGCAGTTAAAATTAACTAATGTTTCATTTTCGATTGGATCCAGAAGGCTCCATGTAAAATACCCTTGTTTTATTTCGAATGGGGGGGGGGGATATAGTGATAAATTTTATATCTAGATGCTTAGTACCATCCTTTGTACACTGGTGCAGGTCCTCATTAAAATGAAAACTAAAAACAAACCTCATCTCCAGCAGTATGGCATTTCTGCTTCTGCCTGAAGTTTAACTGTTCAACTGTGCATAGCCTTTTCATTTGGTAGGTTTATGTATATATCCATGTGCGTTTGAAAAGATTATAAAATATTTTACTTTGTATAATCAGATATGGGGGAGCTATAAATTTTGGAAGGTGATTGTAGCTTTTTTAAATGGGTTGGATTATAGGTTTTGTTTGCCTAAATAAAGCATTATTTTCATGTAGGTTGTTCTGTCCAAGTTCTGTCCAAATTTCATTACTCAAACAAGCAACAGAATCACAGTATTAATAAGACCACTAGACTATCTCCAACAATAAACCAAGCTTGCAACGAAGCATGCAGGGCTCAGTTACACCTGGCCAAATACATCCGGCAATAGAAAACATAATATCCAGAACAAAAGTTGGCCTTCAGTTTGACTACTACTAACACAGACGGCAACACTCAACAGTCGAGATAACAGCTATTAAAACAGCACCAACAGGTTGAGAAACCAGCTTCACAAGATGAGCTAAATTTTTAAGCTCCAACAGCATCCAGAGCTCTCGGTACTGTCTCTTGGCGAGGTTTTGCTTCCTGCTGGTGGAAGTGCAGAAGGCATTATGCTCTATAAACTGTCCATCAACAAACCTATACCTAGAGTGGCTTTGCTTGGGATCACCCTTGATTGGGCTGTGTCGTGCGAGCTCTGTTTGACACAATTCCTGCCATTTTAGCCTTGACCTTGATGAGTTAAAGGAGACTGCTATTTGAAGCTTGACGAGCGAAAGGAGAGAAAGAGGAAGGGAGGCGAACAAAGCAACCTCAGGATCCTCACCTATTTATACTCGCTAAGACCTTTGCTTTTCTTGAACACGTAGGGAAAGCTGTATTTTTTTTTTTGAAAACTCCTATATATTAAAACATTAGAGCCAGAGTACATAGATTAGGGATATAAATCCCTAAGTACACAGAGTCAGCTGCCAAGCAACTGGAAATAAATCCTTAACTGCTCCTAAGGGTAGTATCCGGAGAGTAGACCATGACAATATGAATTTGAGTAGGATCCCCGATCAAATCCCACAAAAGTGTCGGAAAGTCTTCAAGATGACCCATTGGTAATGCAGCAAACATTAACGCCGGGCAATGGTGACAAAGACCTCCAAAGGCCTCCCTTGTGCACTGTGGCATTGAAGGTTGAAAATTGAGTCGAAGATATGTTGTAAGCTTCATCAGAGCCAAACAACAACCTTCGCAGAGACATGAAAATGGAGCTGGCATAAATTCAAATATGTAGTCTGTCCATCAACAGATGACAAGTCATGCACAAGCACGAGAGGCAATTTCAGTATTTAGCATTGATCACTTTTCCAGAACTCAAATATGTTGTGGCTTGTATCTCCTGACTGGACCCAATCTTGCCTCACAAGCGAACTAGCATGTCGTCAAGCTCAAATATGAACTATTCTCTGAACCTGACCAAGCTTGCAAGGTATGCATAAACCCATGCCACAACTTTTGACTGAGAGGCAATAAAAGCTACCGTGGATGGGCCCACCAGCATTATCCACCTAGGAGCACTTGGGGCCCACCAGGGTTGGTGCTCAGAAGTGGCAGGATGCACCACACCACTGCCGACCATGGGATCGATCCAGACGAGTGTGCCTGTGCATCCACGGATGACGAAGACCACAAATGGAAGCAGGAGGCCCTGATCTGCGCGTGTCGAGTCCTAGGATCCTTAAGAAGATAAAAGGAAACTAAGGGGAAGGAAGTGACCTGCACTCACACCAGGAGACACACAACTACGTCAGCAAGAAACTAAAAACCCCAAGAGACAAGAGACAGAAGCAACCCATCTAAGATGGCTAGTGCCTTAGAGCGAAAATAGGTCAATGACCTCCAGCAATTGCCTTGGTAAGCAACTCCTGAAAACCTTTTGCACCTGCTTTACACCACAAAATGCTCTCATAAGTGATAATCTGCAGCAAGATAGGAATGCTTGGGCTAATGCCAATAACGACAGCCATTTCGGTGCTTCCAGATTTCCCAAGAGACAAGGATGATCATACTGGTGATTCCGTTTCTATAGGCTTTTGGCACACCCATCACAGCTTGGCACCACCAGCTTGAGAACTTGTTTCAGTGTTGGCTGAGGAGCAACTGAGGCTAGGCTGACCTTCTGTAGGATTATATACCAAACCTAACAGGCAAAGACGCAGGAGACTAACAAGTGTTGTACAGTTTCATTTTTTTGGTCACAAAAGGGGCAAGCAGCAGGGTGTGTGAGACTTCTTCTGGTGACCTGATTGGCTGTCAACAGCGATTCTTAATAGCAAGCCAGATGAAGAATTTGCAGCAAATGGGGGGCCCAAGTCATCTACACACTCTTCCATGGTGCAAACCGAATTGTGCCAAGGAAAAAAGCCTCGTAAGACGATTTAATAGGACCCAGATTTGGCTACCTTCCAAAGATCTGATCTGCACCTCGGGTTGTAATGGGAGGTCATCTACCCGGGTCACAGAGCACCCTTTATATCGAAAACCCATTGACAACCAACAATAGCATCCGCAAGCGTGCATTGCTTTATAGCCCTCTTAGGTGTTGGGAATGGAGCTCAATCTATTCCTGGGGACAACCCAAACATGTAATATGTTATACACCATATACATCTCCCCCTCCCTCAAATTCAGGGTGGATCACAAACACTGAGTTTGGAGAGAAAGAACCGATGCTGAGCTCGCGCCTGCGCCTTGGTGAAGAAATCAGCCATCTGAAGAGCAATGACATCATCTTGCACCTGAGACCAAGTGTAGTATGCATCAACTCCAATGTGCTTGGTGAGCTCATGCTTCACAGGAACACGAGCTATATTGATAGCACTGGTATTGTCCGATAGAAGAGGAGTGGGCGTAGAAACGAAAACACCGAAATTCTCAAGTAGAGGAGTGGGCGTAGAAGCCATGTAACCTCTGCCCTCGCAAGAGCCATAACTTGCAACTCGGCCTCTGCACTCGAACGAGATACCGCAGTCTGTTTCTTTGTCTTCCAAGCAATGAGAGAGACAAAAACGGGGAGGTACTTCTTTTCCTCTCTTGAAGTATCTAGGTCTATGTTTTCGGCGGTTGCGTTGAGGCGGCGGCGGCGTCATGAAATAAGGTCCTTGTGTGCTCTTCCCCGTCTCGGCGGCGCTTTTCTTCGGTGCTGCGACGAGCGCATGAAGGTGAGGTCCGCTTTGTTCGGATCTTGTCTAGGAGACCGGGATTCGTCAGGTGCTCGTTATCTCGAGAGAGGACGGCGGATCCGGCGGTTCTCTTCTCCATGGATGTTGTGGTGGTTGTGGGTTCTTTGGCGGTGAGGCGAGCGGAATGAGCTTCTTCTCCCTTCGACGGTGTTCGATGGTGAGCCAGTTCGGGGAATAGAGGAACTCGGGCGTGTCCCGGCCGACGGTCTTTCGGCGTCTTCTTCTAATGTGACTCTTATCAAAGCCCGAGTGCGATGGGGTGCTCTGTTCGGCAACCTTGTCTCCTTCGACAATGGCGGTCTGCGAATCGATGGCGGCGGCAAATCGGCAGCGCGGCTTCGGGCGATTCTGGAATGCACAAGGTCGAGGGTTTTCTTTGTACTTTTCGTTTTTTGCCAGTGCCTTTGTGCAAGTTGGTTAGGACAATTTGTCTATATATCCGATTAGTATGTATATGTATTTCTACTTGTATTTGTACATTTTCCTTACCCAAAGAATACATATATGTATTATCAAAAAAGCAATGATAGATCCACCAATAAAGATACAATAGGCGAAAAGAGAGCGACGGTCACGATCGCTAGCCCAAGTAGCATCGAGTAAGCTTGGAGTTGAAAAGAGCTAGAACACGGGAAGAAAGACGGGCGTGTAATGGTTCCACGAAGATAACGCAAGACATGAAGATGATGGCTATAATGGATATTGGTGGGGCGTAAACAAATTGACTAAGAATGTGCACAACATATGAGATGTCGGGACGGGTCACAAACAAATAGACAAGACTCCCAACAATATGACGATACCAAGTGGGATCGGTGAGAGGTTTACCATCGGCTGGCACGGAGTCGAAGATTAACCTCGATGGGACTCTCAACAAAGGCGATGATCGGTGAGGGAAGAGCGAGCAAGAAGATCTTGGATGTATTTCTCTTGGGATAAATAGATGCCATCGAGGAGGTGGAAGAAACCTCAATCCCAAGAAAATAACGAAAAGGACCAATATCGGACAAAGCGCGCCATCGAGACGTGCCTTGACAAAGGCAATATACTCGTAATCATCACCGGTGATAATCATATCATCTACATAAAGTAGAAGAAGAGTGCAACCGCGAGGTGATGTGTGAATAAATAAGGCAGGATCATGGTCGCGCCGGGGAAAGAACCAAAGATCAATGATCACAGAGGCAAAGCGCTAAAGCCAAGCACGAGGAGCTTGTTTCATCAATAAAGAGAGTTACGAAGATGACAAACCATGCCATCAAGAAGAAAATATCGAGCAAAACACCTAGGAGGTGGTCGCATGTAGACCTCCTCACGGAGTTCACCATTAAGGAAGACATTTTTGACATCAAGTTGAGAAATGAACAAAGCACGAACAGAAGCCACAACAAGGAGAGTGCGAATAGTGGTCATGTGAGCCACAAAAGCAAATGTCTCATCATAGTCACGACCATACTCTTCTTTGAAAAGCCACGAGCAACAAGACGCACCTTATAACGCTCAAGAGAGCCATTAGAGCGAGTCTTGAGCTTATAAACCCACTTGCACGTGATGGGACAAGCATGAGAAGGAAGAGGAACAAGATCCCAAGTGCCCATGTGCTCAAGAGCAGCGATCTCCTCAGCCATGGCAAGTTGCCATTTAGGATGACAAATGGCAACATGGTATGTGACAAAGCTTAGAAAAGACAAAGGCCGACAAAACCATACCGGCCGACAAAGCTTGGCCGATCCATGACCCGCGAAGGTTATAATTGGAGGAGATTTGAGAGAAAGAATCCTCAACCGAAGATGTCTCGGCCAGAGATGAGACATCGGAAGGTGACTCAACAGAGGTGAGGGGTCCCGGAGCCGATGAGTGTAGGTGTGAATCACGGGAGGTTTGGAATCATAAATAGACCAAGTCTGTTTAGGACGGCTCAAAGGGCAGGGAGGAGAGGGTGGAGGTGGGGATGATGGTGGTGGAGGAAGCAAAGACGGTGGAGATAGGTGCATGAGGAAAAGTCAAGAAGGACAGAGGCTTGACAACAGCCTGTTGAGAAAGATCAGAGGAGGGCCGAGGATAGAAGGAATGAGACTTATAAAAAATAACGTCCCGACAGATCCGCATACGGCGAGCAACTAGATCCCAACAACGATAGCCCTTGTGCTCAAGATCGTAGCCTAAGAAAACACATTCAAGCATTGAGGGGTCGGTTTGGTGCGTTCACAAGGAGCGAGAAGAAGTGAAGAACATAGCACGAGACATCCAAAAAGGTGAAGACTGAGTAATCGGTGGATGTCTAAAAAGGCGCTCATATGGGATGCCACCTTTAAGAGCATATGAGGGTTGAATGTTGGTTAAATAGGTGGCAGTGAAGATTGCTTCAGCCCAAAAATGAGGTGAGGAAGCAATCATAAGAGCACAAGCTGTTTCAAGAAGATGACGATGCTTGCGCTCAGCAACACCATTCTGAGCGTGTGAGCAACACCATTCTGAGCGTGTGCGCCAGGACAAGAAAATTAAGAGTTCCTTGCTCAGAAAGAAATTGGCGAAGGGCACCCGAATTGTGAGTCCCCAAGCTGCCAGAGGCTACTGAAGCAGGTGTTGGCACCTGCACCAAGCACTGTGGTGAGCACCTCACCTCTCCCTCTTCCCTCAACCTTGCACCAAGGTAGAAGATGAGCCGAGCTCAACACTCACACAGCACCGGTTCAGCAGTGGCTGAACCCGAAACTGTGAATGTTGGGGGCAATTGAACTGATTTCATTGCATTGCGTATGGCTCCTACTTATACACAATCTAGTACCAACTATGGTACACTAAGATATGGTGAGTACACCAACCACTACTCCTAGGTACAAGCTTTGCTCAGCGATACTACCTACTGTACCTGGCTTAGATTATCCTTTTAGAAGGGTGATCTTCTACTCCTAAGGTACAGGCATGGCCTTTGCCATGTCGATTCATGGCTGCCTCAGCCATGCTGCTACAGCAGGGGGGACAAGATGGAAATGCTAATCCTAATCTTCCCCTAATGCAGCAATCAAAGATGCAAACAGCAGGTTATGTGGTTAGGCTCCTGATGGGTTTTTAGTCATTCCTTCCAGTGTGGCACTGTTAGTCTTATACTAGGTTCTCTAGGGGAGTTGGCTCTGCCTCTCCTTTGTTCTTTTTTCCTGTACCTGATGAAATGACACGCAGTTTTTCCTGCTCTGTGTGAGGAAAAAAAAGTTACAACTCTGTTTAGTTCTTCAGAACTTTTATCCTTTGTTCTTTTGCTAGAGATGATACTATTTAAATTTTTTTCTGTGATTGAGACATGTGATTTGGATCTTTTTCAGGTTCCTCTGGTTAATTACTGCCAGCAACTGGCATCAACGCTCTCTAGCCATGAAACATGTTTCACTCAAACAGCAGACTCGCTGTTCTTTATGCATGAAGGACTGCAGCAGGCCCGTGCTCCCATTTTTGATGTTCCATTTGCTACAGAAGTCCTTTGTACAGGGAGTTATAGGAGATTACCAAAATGTATAGAGGAAATAGGAACCCAGAATACACTTTTTCAAGATGAACGAAGGCCTACTTTGAAGGTATTAAACACCCTTTTATGCGGGCAAAATTACTTGAAACTTCACTTCCTAAGGAAATTTCAGAGGTTTCGTGACTGATGGGATAGCCAATCTTTGTGTACGTGGAGAGTTTAAAGTTCTTCTTACATTGGGTTACCGTGGCCATTTCTCGCTTTGGAGGTTATTGCATATGGAGTTACTTGTTGGTGAGAAGACTGGACCCATTAAGCTTGAAGAGACGAGAAGATATGCTTTGGGTGATGATATTGAGCGGAGGATGGCTAACACTGACAATCCCTTGATGATTTTGTATACTGTACTGCATGAATTATGTGTGTCTCTTGTTATGGATACTGTGATTAGGCAGGCTAACTTTCTGCGGCAGGGTAGATGGAAAGACGCAATAAGGTCTGAACTTATCTCAGATAATAGTGTAGCACAAGTTGGGCATAATGCTCGGTGCAACTTGGGCAAGATGGGGAACTTGATCAGAGTGGTTCCAGGATACCTGGTTTGAAGGTGAATTACTGGCTAGACGAAAAACATCAGTGGTTCAACAGAACCTGATTTATCCCCATTTATCAGCATCGAGGCAGGGAAGGATATGCTGATAAATTGTCTTCACAGCTCATTTATACTGGATCCACTTACTGATAAAGAGGTTGATCTTTCTATTGATCTTAGTTGCATTGATGTTGAAGCACTTATTTTGAAAGCAATTGCTTGCAATAGGCACACTCGTCTTCTAGAAATTCAAAGGGAATTGAGCAAAAACGTTCAAATTTCACAATCACCTACTGATGTTGTCCTGAAAAGAGAAGTTGTTCATGTAGACAGCTTAGGGAAGGTATGTGTGTTTGAGTTCAAGTACCTTCTATTTGCGGTTTATTTTACACATAAAGCAAATGGATGGCCATTAAGTTCTGTCATGCGATCAGCCTATCTGAGGAAATCCCTACTCTTTATCTTGCATTGGTTTAGCTAGACTTCTAGATTCATTGGTTGGGATATAGTTTTTCTTCTGAGTATCTTGCTTCCCAGATTTTCACTATAATTTTTGGTGCCTTATCAATTCCATAAATCACGCAGAAAGTGGATGGAAGCAACTTTGGTAATTGTACAAATGAAGTTCTCCAGGTTAGAGCATATGGACAATTGTATATTCACCTTGGGATAAATATCAGGTGTGTTATGCTACATTGTTGATTTTCTTACCTTACATTCCATATGATAAAAATTGTATATTCACCTTGGGATATATATGTAGTCTGTTATATGTTTGCTGCATATGTTATGATTTTGTATATGAAAAACTAATTGCATAGATGCAGTTATTAATATGTAATGCAAGACTGTGACCAACAGTTTTTAAATGATATATTAATGTCACAAGGAATTGAATACTGGATGGCTATTTGTCAATCAGGTATTTTATCCTGCCCCACCCTCGATTTTTCTTTTCGCGCTCCGTCCTGCTTTTCCCATCTCCAATAACCTCGACCTTTCTCTGTTGTTGCTGCCATACTTCATCTTTATGCTTATTCGGACTCCACTTGGGCTAGTGATCCCACAGATCGTGGTTCTGTCACAGGCTATTGCATTCCAAGTGGTTCTTATCTCGCTCTAGCAAAGTTCCGCTAGAGTGCTAGAGATGGGCTAGTTTTTAACTATCTAGGCCAGCCTTTCTTTTTATTAGGTTCACTATTCAGCTGTTGATTTTTATTTTTAGAAGATAATATATGTATATTAGTATATATACAAAATGCCTAGGCGTGACTAGGCTTTAGCTTAAACTTTTGCGCTCTAGTACAGAGGCAGAACTTTGAGCTCTTGCTACCACCACTTCAGAGAGACAGAGATTGTATGGCTTCAGTGGTTGCTAGCTGGCTTTGGTATTTCTTGTGATGCTCCTACACCTCTTTTTGAGATAATACTGGAGCAGTACAGATTGCCAATGATCCATGAAGCATGAACTCACAAATCATATCGGTGTTGATGTCTCTTTTATTCGATCTCATTGTCAACAAAAAACAATTTCTCTTCAGTATGTGCCCTCTGAACTGCAAGTGCAGACTTTTTTCACTAAAGCACAAACTCGAGAGCACCATCATCTATTTGGTCAAACTAAATGGTTCAAATCCTCCACTTTGCCTTGAGTTTTCACGGGAGAGGAGGAGGGGGCGGTTATATGTCAGGGGCCATATATTCTATGTCTACATTGCCCATAAGGAGTTCTCTACATCTATTTGTTGATGATCGATGTCCCAAAGGGACTCGTTATACACTCAAACATCAAAGGTTAGTAACAGCAAACACCAACATTCGAGGAGGAAGAGCGGTGGCTCATCTTGGTGGTCATGGACCTCAAAGCTGCAACTTTAGGTTTAGGTCCTCCAGGGGCCACCTGGGGACCTAGGCGGAGGTGGGCGGAGGGAGGAGCTGGCTGAGTGGAATTGGGACCTGGAAAAAAACGGCTGCTGCTGCTCCTCCTTCTCTCCTCTCCACAGCATCTATATCTATATCTCCTATCATAGACCCCACTAGCAATTTATCTTCCATGCAAAGTGTCTTGTCCACATTAGCATCCACTAAAACATCTCACTAGCACCCTTTTTTTTTTTTTTTTTTTTTTTTTTTTGGGCGACAAGCACATTCAACTATCTTGCCGTCATTATGTCTTCATTCAAGCTATTTGACAGAATGCCAACAGGCATGAGATTAGATCGATACTGAGTTTACATGAGGGTTACATATAAATAGAGGGAACTAGGGAGCCCAAAGGGTAGGCTGAAAGGGCCAGTCCAGCCTGGGAACAGGCGATAGTCATAGCTAATAATAAAGGCTAATCTAGGGATAAGAGGAGTTAATATTCTAACACCCTCCGCAGTCGGAGCGTCGTGGGAACTAACGCTCGACCGGAGCGAAACTCTATGAAGACAAGTGGAAGGAAGCCCCTTGGTGAAGACGCCGCGAATCGCGGACGTGGTGGGAACATGAAGAACCCGGACTGCACCAATGGCAACATGTTCGCGGACGAAATGAAGATCAATCTCCACATGCTTGGTACGCTGATGCTGAATAGGGTTGGTGGAGAGGTAGATGGTGATAGACAAGACCCGCGGAGGTCAGCGGGTGGTGGAGCTCCTGAGCAACACCGTTGGCAACGGCGCGGTATCGCCTCGGCCACTGGACCAAGACACGGTGGGTCGGGCGCTTGAGGACCAAGAGACGAGGGCCGCCAACAAGGAAGACGGCGTAGTCGGAGATGGAGCGGCGAGTGTCGGGGCAGCCGCCCAATCGGGCGTCGGTGTAGACAACTAGCCGAGTGGGGGCTGTCTTCGAGATGACAAGCCCATGGCTGAGCGTGCCTTGAAGGTAGCGGAGAATCCGCTTGGCAAAGAACAAGATGACCTTCCCGAGGGTCATGCATGTATAAGCAAATCTGTTGGACAGCATAGGCGATGTCCCGGGTCGTAAAAGTCAAATATTGCAAAGTGCACCTACCAAGCTACGATAGGCGGGTCGGATCATGGAGGTCCAAAGATCGGCGGAGACTTTAGCACACTTTAGCACAGGTGTCAACCGGGTGGAGCAAGGGTTGCGACCGCCATTCCATGATGGGTGAGAATGTCCGATTGTATTGCCGCCGAGATAGAAATAAGGAGTCCTTGTGGCGCCGAACCCACACCAAGGAAGTGATGCAAAGGACCCAAATCCTTCATGGCAAACTCTTTGCTTCGTGGCTGAAAATGGTACGCTGAAGGAGCTGCGGTGAGGAGGCAAGTGAGCACAATATCATCAACGAGGAGCAAGAAGACTGTGTCATTGCCGCGCGGTATATGAACAATGAAGTATCCGACTTTGCTTCGTAAAACCCTAGTGAGATCAGGAAGGTGGCAAAGCGGCCGTACCAAGCACGCGGTGCCTGCTTCAATCCATAAAGGGACTTGTTGAGCTTGCAAACATGATCAGGAAGAGCCGGGTCAACAAAGCCACGTAGGTTGAGAGCAGTACAATGTTTCTGATAGGGTGCCGTGAAGAAAGGCGTTCTTCACATCAAGTTGATGAATAGGCCGCCCCCCGGAGTGAGCCGAGTGAGTGACGGCGCCGACCGTGGCCGGCTTGACGACGTGGCTGAAAGTCTCGCCGTAATCAACACCGGGCGTTGAGTGAACCCACGGCACCCAACGGGCCTTGTATCCGCCCAACGAACCATCAACATGAAACTTATGTTTGAAAATCCACTTCTCCAGAACCACATTGGCCTTGGCAGGTCGCGGAACAAGGTCCCGCGCGGTTGTCCGTAAGAGCAGCGTGTTCTCGCTTCCATGGCCCGGGCGCTAGAGGGGATCAGCAAGAGCATCTCCCGAGGGATCTTGGCAGCGGGGAGAGGGCCTCGGTGTGCAAGAGCAACACGGGGCTGCACAAGGGGCTGCCGCACTAATCTTCCCTACGGTCGCCATGCCATGACGCTTGGCGACCGGCCGATGGGAACAACACCGCGGGGAAGCTTCGGGCCTTGCTTGACGAAGCGAGGGGGATGGGACGATGCTGGACCGCCGAGGACGAACCGGAGGGTCGGTGGCACGCCCGGAGTAGACGTGAGTAATCGCCGATTTGGTAAACGCTGGTGCCGTCGACCATGGGGCGCCGGGGTTTGGGGCCCCACGGGCAAGACATAGGCCGGTGCCGAGGGCACCTGCGTGGGGCGAGGGGCCTTTGGGCGCCGTGGGCGCCGTGAGGTGGAAGCCGGCGTGGTGAAGGGGTCCCGACGGGAAATCCAAAGGGGGAGATTGGGAGGCCGATGTCCCTGCATGTGCCCGAGGCCCGACGCAGCGACCATCGGGTGGCCGGAAAGCCCGGCGGAGGAGTCCGGGGCACCAACTCAGCCCGAACGAGGAGCTGGGATGGCACCAGCGCCCAGAAGTACCGCAGGGGGGTAAAACACTTGCACAAGGTCGCCGGGCTAGAAAGTCCCCCCCGTGGGGGTGGGGAGGGCCGGTGATTTCGAACGGAACGGCCGGCGCGTGGACTTCCAGCCGCGCCATGAACTCGGAAGCGCTCGCTGAGGCCGCAGAGGACGCTCAACACCGTGGTGCGGTCCCGATCGGCTCGCCAAGATCTGGGCCGGGCGGCCATGCCCTTCATCTTGCGGCAGAGTCGCCGATGCGCAGGGCACCCCAGGAAAGGGCGCGGAACTCGACGCCGAGGAGCATGAGACTCACGGTTGTTGAGGAACCGCCGCCAAGGCCGAAGCAAAATAAGGCCGCGGATGCCATCGCGCCGTGGATGACGCCGAGGAGGTGGGGAGATAGTGTTGAAGATCCGTGAAACGACCACGCATCCATGCGGGACCATGCCGGGTCGATGAGGAGAGAGACGCCGCCGAGAACATGGTCCCCGAGGGCGGCGGCCGAGGATGAGGAGGACGAGCCGCGCCACCGAAAGTTGGAAGATCGAGGCCCGTAACGATCGGAATCAAGTTCCCCGATGTTTCGACGGGCGGCATTGGCTGCGGCAGCGGCGATGGTCGCGTGACGGAGGAGTGGTCGTTGCCGCCTTGAGAGACGCCATCGCGAGGTCGCCCGCGCGGCCTGGTCACGGCGGGTCGCGGCTGTCATTCCGGGGCGCCGCCCGCACGCTTTTTGTCAAGGGCGGCCGGCGGCGGCGCGACGCGCGCTCTGGCGGCAAAGCGCGGCGCACGTGAGGAGAGCGGCCTCCTCCTCGAGTTGGGTGTTGTGCCGGCGGCGAAGTCGCCTCGGCCTCCGGCTTCTGGCGGGCGTAGGGCCTCATCGCGGCTTGTTGGCGCGGGCCACAGTGGCGGCACTGCAGCCGGAGTGTCGGAGGAGAGCCGGGGCCATGGCCAAAGGCGGCCGGCGGCGGCAGTCGTGGCGGTGTGCAGTAGCGGAGCGGTGGAAGAGGAGAAGGTCAGACCAGATTAGTCAATCGATACCATGATAGAATGCCAACAGCATGAGATTAGATTGATACCGAAGTTTACATGAGGGTTGGCATATAAATAGAGGGAACTAGGGAGCCCAAAGGGCAGCCGAAAGGACCAAATCCAGCCTCGAACAAAGGCAAGTCATAGCTAATAATAAAGGCTAATCTAGGGATAAGAGGAGTTAATATTCTAACACTATTCACATTAGAAAACCACATCATTTACTAACATATATTTAGTTGTCCATATCGATCGCTAAAAATCTTCTACTAACACCTAAGCAATTCTCGTGGTAACGCGGGCGATTCTCTTAGTATACTATATAAACCTAATGGGCCAACTAAAGGTGGGCCAAATTCTACCCACCATACAAATTTGTTGGGCCGGTGCAACCTAACTAATCGATCGATGGCCTTGTAAGTGAATATGCATAGGGAAACCGTAGATTGATTGATAGCGGTATAAGGGAGTACGATATATAGGAAAGGATCAAGTAGGGTTTATAGGAAACACCCAATCAACGGAGATCCTTGTCTAATCTATAATCATCTAACATAAGTCCCTAGAGGCACCCCAGCCCACATCAAAGCGTGGGTGCCAAGGCCCATGTGGCCACAACCCATAGGCACCTAGTCTAACCCTCCCTAGGAGTCCTAAACGCCGCCTACCGCACGCTCGCACTCAGACCCGAACTCCATGAAGACCAAAGAAGGAAGCCCTTTGGTGTAGATGTTTGCTTATTGGGCGAAGAGGTAGGAACATGCAAGACATGAAGAGAGCACCAAGTGCAAGTGGCTCGGGACGGCGTGAAAGTCGATCTCGATGTGTTTGGTGCATTGATGCCGAATCGATTGAGATCATGCAGCGGCACCGACGCTGTCACAAAGACACCACTATGGCGCTACCGAAGATGGGCGTGCAGCTCATGGAGAAGGTGATGCAGCCAGTGGCCTTGGCAATTTATGAGCCACCGACGATACTCGACTTCGCCGCTGGATCTTGACACCATGTTTTGAGATTGTCACCTAGAAACACCCGCGATAGCACGCAGGAGTCGATGTAGGCGTCGAAAGGTGAGACCAAGGTGGAGAGTGCCAAGTATCTCGCTTTATTGTCGCGAGATGGGGCTCTTGGGGGGTCATGCATGTGAAGACGCATTTGGTGGACAACATAGGCAATGTCGTAGGCGAGTAAACGCCAAGGACCGGCAGGCTCCAAAGAAGACCACAAAAGTCCGATGCATCAAACCACATGTGCCCCCCTCCGGCCGCAACAACTATAGGATTGGTGTCGCCTAGGGCTTAATAAGATTGATAGAATACTTCCGACCAACTAGTTGCAACTTCTTTGGCGGAAGCCCAATTCCCAAAGAACTCTAAAGTTAAGTGTGCTTGGCTTGGAGCAATTTGGGGATGGGTGACCCATTTAAAAATTCTTCCTAGGTTCAAGGCGAAGTGAGGACAAAGTTTGTAGAAAAGACTTGTGTTGGTTTGTGAGGACAATCTTGTTTCTAAAAAGCCGCCAGTTGTAAATGGGCACGGGTGGGACGTTACAAATGGTATTAGAGCCGACCCCGGCGTTTTTCACGGGCGCATGTGGGTGTAGTTGCATAGGCATGGTGCACATGGATGGTGTGTGATCGCTGGCATAGGACACACGGACATGGCCAAGGGGGACGTTCCTCACTTGGGATTGACCGACGAGGACATCATTCTCCTAAGGGGGTGAGGATGCCACGTTCTAGCCGAGGGCTTAATAAGATTGATAGAATACTACCAATAAGTTGCAACTTCTTTCTGGAAACCCAATTTTCCAAAGAACTCCAAAGTTAAGCGTGCTTGGGAGGATCAACTTCTTTTTCGGAAGCCCAATTCCCAAGAACTCCAAAGTTAAGTGAATATGGCATAGAAACTGTAGATTGATTGTACAAGGGAGTACAATATAGAGGCAAGGATCAAGTTGGGTTTATAGGAAACACCCAATCAACGGATATCCTTGCCTAATCTATAATCATCTAACATAAGTCCCTAGAGGCAGCCCAGCCACATCAGTTGTGGGGTGCCAAGGTCCATGTGGTCAGCCCATAGGAACTTAGTTTTCTAGTCGAAGTTAATTGTTTCGAGGATCCTTGTCGAGCCCCATGTTACGATAAGGACAATTAATCACAATTAGTTGTCTGATCTTGTAACACTAGGGTTTGGAGTGTTCAGGGTTCAGCAAGTATTTCTCCATTCCTAGGCTTACAAGGTCAGCCCCACAGTGGATGTGGTTGGTGGGTGGGTTGTGAGGCAGTGCAGCAGCGAGCGCACTGCCAGCTGGGATGGTGGAGGATGACTAGTAGGGTGGGGTGGATGGCATCATGGTGAATATCTTGGTAAAACCTAATTATTACAGTGGAGGAAGTTGGCACTAGATCTGGTATGCGGGTACTGTGGAAAACGCGAGCAGGAAGGTTGGGCTGGGGCAGTGGGGAGGGTCAAGAGGAGCTTCCAGAAGGTGTGATTCTTTGATCTTGTCTTGAACCAAGGGCTAGAAAAAAAATCAGACGAGGGGAAGGCAAAAAATTCCCTGGTATGTTATAGCCAAAGCCTTGAAATATCATGTGTTTGTTTACTGATAAAGTCTAATGATACCATATGGTTGATCTGTATGACTTATATGTACGGTAGTCATCAAATTCATGATGTTTGACCTCCAGTGACAGCAATGTCTACCTTCATGTAGAAACTAGACACTAAAGGGATGTTTGATTCCTTATTCGCTTTCATTTTGTACAGAGATAAGCATAAACTAATCCACACCATGCAATAGTTTTAGAAACTGGCAACAAGACTTGTTTATTCTTAAACAATGAACGGTTGTATGTTCCCTTGCAAAAAGTAAAATAAAAATTAGTAGTTACTTCAAATATCACTTTTACCACTGTCTAATGGACCACAGCATCCTTGGCCACATGAGGGAGACATTCTAGCTTTCCCAATGGCCACCCATTTTTTCCTTGCTCATTTTAGCAAATCTGTAGGCAAAAGTGGAAACACCGCACACCCTTTAGGGCGTGACCTTTCATATATATAGCCCAACGGCTGGACTGTGCATGTCTATGCATGTATGTGCTTCGCTCGGTGGTGATGGACACGGTCAGCTGTCATATAGATAACCCTAACATCAGTAGGGTGGAGGCATATGGACAAAGTGCCCTTCACGTAGCTAAGGATGTGCTTGATCAACACGAGATGATGCTTGCGAGGGTTGTGCATGAAGAGGCATACCTGCTGAACCACGTAGGGCGAAGCTCGGGATGAGTAAGTGTCACGTACTGCAATGCACCAGCGAGACTCTGTTACTGTGAAGGGTCGGCGACTGGAGCGCTGTCACTGGCGGAGAGCTTGGCCCGAGTGTCAACTGGTGTGGCAGTGGGGTGACACTTGGCCATGCCCGCCCGCTGGAGGAGGTCGACGGGCGCATTGACGCTGGGAGAGGAAGAGACCCTTTGGCGAAGCGAAGTGACAGAGATGGCGCTGACCCTTTAGCGGCGCTTATGACAGAGATGCCGAGGAAGTGGTGAACTCAGAGTGGAGGCATCCGCTGTAGAAGACCAGTTGTGGACGTACAGGAGCAGGTAGGCAGTGGCATCCCCCTGTGTGAGCACAAAGAGGGCGTGTCGGAGACGGAGTCGATGAAACCGAGCTGTCGGCGAAGGTAGGCTGCGACCATGCCCGAGGGACCTCTTTCAGGCCATATAGCTTAACGCTACAGGAGACAAACATCGCCAGGACGAGCAGGCTGCTGGCAGTACACTGTCTCAGACAGATGCCCATGAAGGAAGGCATTCTTCATGTTGAGCTGGTGAATGGGCCAAGAGCGTGACGCTGCAAGGCTGAGGACAACACGGATCGCGGGCAGGTTTTGACGGGCTGAACGCTCGTCGTCGATGCCGTGGGCGCTGGGAGAAGCCGCGAACGGATGTGCCTTGTGGCGGAAAGGGAATTTTCTGAGTGGAAATTGTGTTTTGAAAATCCACTTGCCCGTCACAATATTGGCGCCAGAGGGCGAGGGGACGAGGCGCCAGGTCCCGTTATCAACTAGCGCTAGGGCGCCCGGTAGTTCGCTGGTACCGGCAAGGTGACAGAGTGGGTAACGGAGAAGTCATAGCGCTGTACTGGACGGAAGGGTTCTGTTTTGTGATCGTGTGACCATCCGTGAGGCTGGCGGCGCAGGTGCTGGTGCAGGTTGTTAGGGCGCCCGGGCGGTGGTGGAGGCTGCTTCGGGCTGGTGCCGACAAGAGAGGTGCCGGAGCAACCCGCTCGGCTGCTGGTGCTGTCCAGAGGCCTGGGAATGCTGGCTATAACGCTAGGTGGAAATCCTGGGCCGGTGGGGATGGGCGGACGGCTGCAAGAGGTGGTGGACGGGTGGATGGCAGCCACTACATGCCCGCAGAAGAGAACAGCAAGGGTTCGCGGAGCTGGCCCAAGATTGCCTGGGCCATGCCAGGCTGGGCGCTGTAGCTGGCGAGACAGAGGAGTAGAGCGATGAGGACGTTATTAAGTGTGAAGTTGGTGTTGGCAGTAGGAAGAGAAGAATTAAGTGTGAAGGTGGTGTTGGTAGTAGGAAGAGAAGAAGTGCCACTTAAAAGCCACAAGGGTCTGCGGAGCTGGCCCCAAGAATGCCTGGGCCATGCCAGGCTGGGTGCTGTAGCTGTCGAGACAGAGGAGTAGAGATAGAGTAAGGGCATGTTTGGCGTAGCCCAGCTCGAAAAAACAGCTCAGCTGCAGATCCACGCAGCTCCATCGTGGAGCAGCTCTACCGTAGAGCTGAGATCCTACAAAGCGTTTGGTACAGCTTCATTTTTGTTCCATGTCACCGGCATCCCGGGCCCACACGTCGAAGAAAAAAAAAAAAAAAAAATCGCAGGGAGCCGGGAGCGGCGGCGGCGCGCACCTGCTCAGCCAAGTGCCGTGAGCGACGGCGGCGGTGCCAAGGGCGCCCGCCAGTCCGCCGGCCAAGGGCCGTGGAGCAGCGGTGGCGGTGCTAATAGCGCCCACTGGAGCTACGTGGAGCTGTACCAAACACGCCCTAAGTGGTCGACATGGCGCGTTGCACAGAGTTGGGAGCACGGGAGGAACAGACCGCGGGAAGGAGAGAGGAGCAGAACGTGTTGCCAAGGGCGGATCATAGAATAGGATGGCGTGCAATCGTTCTAAGACTGGATGTGCACGATTGAAGGGAGGAAGCATGCAGAATGCGTGGAAGGGAAGGAGGAATAGATGCCACGAGTGGAAGGGAAGTAGCATGCAGCGCCCTAGAAATGTAGCAATATAGGATCCGCACGTGTGGGATGGGAGGAGCGGCTGGGAAGGAGGGGTGGTCAGCAGGGCGGCATGCACGCGTCCAAATAATTCTAATGTTTGGTTGAACTTTGAAGAATGGTTATCAAGGTTTCCAGGCTGGCTGCCCAGGCACTACTTGTACTCTTAGAGAAGCCTGAAGAGAATTCTCTACCTTTTTGTTTCAGAACTTGATTATGTGTGCATATGGGTAAATCACTTTACTTACTGTTCTGGTGCTTATTTCTCTCTGCAATAGGAGTGGTCGCCTCCTCCTTCAATCATCCAAAAATATCTGGCTACCTTCTGGGCTATTAGAATCTGAAGAAGCTCTAAACAAAGGAGTCTATCAGCAAGTGAGGTTTTTGTGAGCTTGAAGACCAGAAGCATCCTCGACTTATTTGCTGCAACTGGAAGGTTCCTGGGTCTTAAGGTTGTTTTCATGATAATATACTGCATGTATTTTTATTTAATTTTGTTTTACATTCTGAACCTGTTTTCTTGTTTTTAGTTATTATACTAGCTCTTAGCGTTTTGTTGCAAAGTTTTTGTAGGGAATCAGTGAATTACAGTCTTGTTATCCTCATCTGAATCATCTTTTATCTTTTTAGTAAACTGCCTGCCCAGAGCTAAAAGCCATACTTATTTTGGTATCCCATACCTGACAAATTATATGAAATTTTATGGAACTTCATTTGTATCTGTGATCTTTTGCTGTAGAAAATGTTCACGTTTAAGTATTCTATACTGATTAAGGGTCCGTCTGGGGCCGCTCTGTGGAGCAGATTCTCAGGGATAATCACTTCCTAGCTGCCAAACGCGTTTTTCAGCGAGAAGCGATTCTCTGCTGATTCTGTGACTCTGAATTGAACTAAGAGGTTGAGAGGAAAAAAGTAGCTTCTCCTGACTGTGTGAAATGATTCTCCATCCGGATTTTGAGAACATATGCTAAAGAATCAAAGAGAATCACTTTCAGTCACAGAATCACTTCACTAGAGAATCAGGGACCACATCTAGAAAATCAGGGAGCACAGCTCTGCCAACAGACCCTAGTAGCATGTAACTAAAAGTAATAATAGTTTGTGATAACAGTATCTAGCATTGATCTTTCCTGTTACATTGACTGGACATTTTCACATCTGACACCTAACTAATGTGAACCAGTCTGGTACTGGTCTTGTTCCAGGCTATGCCCAGATACTCCCTCTGTCCCAAATTAAATGTCGTTTTGGGTGTTCGTGCCACACGTTTGACTCGGTTTTGTAGAAAAACGCACAAGATTTGTATCTCTAAATAAATTTGTTAAAAACTAGATCAAAAGATCTTTCCGATGATACTAGTTATGCAACATAAATATTAATATATTTTATTATATACATTTAGGTAAAGTTATTTCTCGAAGCGAGAACAACAGTTATTTTGGGATGGGGGTTGACATTTTTGTTTACATAGCAGTGTATCTGTACTATAAAAGGAGTGAACAAATTGGAATTTAAGAATATTGAAAGAAATGATGAAACTATGTTGGTACAGTTACCAACTCTCAGAGTCAATGAAATTAAATGCCTTAAATGCCTATGAAACTATGCATTGAGAATGGGTGTTTCATCCAAGTTTCATTTCCTTTTCCATATAACATGCCGGCCTTGAAAACAATGCCATGAAACTATCCATTGAGACTGCCGAATAGCAGTGGACTTATAAAGGATAAAACTACTTGAGACATTAACTAGGGAAAATATAAGGGATAAAACTATCCGAGACATTACCTATGGAAAAAAAAAAGTTTACCATAAGAAACTTGAACATCAGTATGTAAACTTTGATTATTTCTTGTTGAATATCTCATGCACATACTGAATATTTCAATACCAACATTTTTCTTATCTAACTTTTGGGACAGCTTGAAAACAGGGAATGACTTCAGCACTATATTTACCAAGTAGACTCCAATAATTTGAACCTTGCATGTTGCCATCCAGTTATGTCTTTGACGAACATTAACCACCTTATTAGACATGTCAAAATTTTCTTCAGTATCTTAATACATTCAAATGCTAAATTATTAATTTTATTGCTGTTTCAGGTTTACTCCCAGTCCCAGGTTCCTCTAAAAATTCCAAAGTCATTGTTATATGGTTCAGATTTTGTGGTCATGGGGTTTCTTCAATGCACAAATGTCTATTATCTGTTGATACAACTGGATAATGACCTTACACCTGTTTTTCATTTGCTTGAGACACATACTGATGAAGGTAACAAATCTAGTACTGATTCTACGACTGATGCTAATCAGGCCGTGAGGTTTAATAGGGGATTAACATTAGCCATATGAAAATAGATGAAGACAAATATAGTCCTAACCTATTTGATTCTGGGAAGGCACTACAAAAATATGGTTGACTACAACCAATGTATTGAAGGTAGATCACTCAGAAAAGCGGAAATATCAAGCTTCTACCCTTAACACCTTCTGTCGTTGCCTTTTTTTTTCTTCTCTTGTTGATGATGTATTTGAGAAAATTCATTCAAGTCATCAAACTGCAAGTCTGGTCATGATCTTTAGCTCGTTGAGATCTCCAGGATGCCATAATATTGTGCATGGAGGTGAATCTCTTCAACCTGTTTCTTCAGATGGCCAAGGAGGTACTTTTATATTTTTTTTTTTAACTTGGGATTTTTGTCTCTGATATCCAAGGAGCCGTCTGTCTATCGCTCTTGTTGTGATGCTATTTGACACTTTGCAGTTTTGGGAAATATCTCCACTATGCAATTTGGAGGGTCTTCTAGAAACGATCTCTTTCAGAGTTTTTATTGAATATCCCATCATTACAACAATCCAGAAAAACGAAGAAAAGCACCAGAACATATGGAGGATGGTATTATTTTTAAGGAATATTCGTCCAGTGCCCAATTTGGAAAAACCGTCACATATGGAAATATATTTACAGAAGAAAATTGTTGTGTTACATCCGCCTTTTATGCTTCCTTACTTCGTCGTGTCATAAAAAGCACTGTTCACATTTGATCAAGTATGCTCAACTCACTACCCAGATGGATTCTCTTGGCATCTCATATGCAGAAGAAGTAGTGTTGTGCATCTTCTAATCTTTGTTGCGGTTACCCTTTCTTAAAGAGGATTCATGCAAACATGTATGCTTACGCCTAGGTAAAAGTGGATGTATGTCTTGGGATGTTAGGATCAATGATCCATATTATGGTTCACTGTGGAAAGTCCATGGAGGAAGTGCTACCACTGAATGGGGTATTGGTATCTTCAAGATAGCGAACACTTCAGAAATAGATTCACATATCACTTTTGATAATGATGGGGTCGTTTTGACTTATCACACTGTTGAGGCTGATAGTATACGCAGGCTTGTCTCAGATTTACAACGGCTTTCAAATGCGCGTGCATTTTCTTGTCGAATACGCGGAGATTGATTGGTATAAAAGTTGATGACAAGCGAGATGAAAAAGTGACATCTGTGGAGATAAATGCAAGAAAAGGTAGCAGACACAGGCTATCTGAACAGATGAGGAAAACTTTCAGGATTGAAGCTATTGGTTTGATGAGCTTGTGGTTTAGTTATGTTGCTGTGCCTATGGTTCACTTTGTTGTTGAGTGGAAGGCTGGTGATGGTGGCTGCTTTATTCATGTTTCTCCAGATCAACTTTGGCCACATACAAAGGTTTGTCTATTCTGATATTATGATCCCCATGTTTTCCTTAATGCTACATGATATGTGTACATTATGCAATGGTGCATTTTGAAATTTGTATTTAGTTATTTAATATGCTTTTTTTGCATAATAGCACTGCTAATTACTGCAGCAGTACTGTTCAGTACATGTTATGGCACTTCACTATGAACATCACATGGAAATTGTAGTTGAGAATAATTAGCTTTTGGTTAGTTGAGTTTCTTTTTTTTTTCATATAAATACTGTTTCTTAGGGGTCATGTCAAAATTTTTCCTATAGGAGGAATGCCATGTATCCGTTATAAGGAAGAAATAGTTGGTATCTCTAATATTTCTCATCCCAATATATGCCTTGCCTTTTCCTGCTTTTTAAAAACCTTAGCCTCTTTCAAGCTATGCTTTTGTCTGGATTTTCACTGTAAATAGTTGCACTTTTGTAAACTGCTATATTATGAAACTTTGAGTCAAGAATCAGTAGACAATGCCAGACTTTCACTTATTCACTGTGTGAAGATTGCTGGTCTTATTTTTAAAGAATTTCAGTAAGTCTGTCTTTGTAGTTAATGATAAGTGCTGTTTATTCTGTTACCACATCTTATTTTTAATTCATTTTACATCATCTTACTGAATAGCACCTTATTTCATTGAATTAAATTTGTGGTGAATTAACAATATAATTGAGTTTCAATTTTATGTAAATTAATTTGGGGATTGGCGGCGTCTGTTTTTAGTCTTTCTTTTCTTAAAGAAATGCTACACAGCTCTCCTGCATATTTGAGGGGAAACAGATATAATTGCATTCGAGTTTGAATCAATTTTGGCAAACTGATGACAGGCTGACATGGGAATGATGTTAGAGCATCTTCAAAAGTTTGCTAAATTTTACTTGACACATATTGTGATTTACCAACTTGCAAAAGTATATGCCATGTAAAAAAACAGCCCCTCTCCAACAGTTTGGCATAATTCGTGGTTATTCCCTGCAACAGGGAACAGGTGAGCAATCAGCTCACCGCTGCCCTCTCCCTTCTTCCCTGACCAAGTGAGAAGAGCAGGAGCTCTGTTCTGAACTCGCTGCACACACACACACACACACAACACGGTTCATATCTCAGCTGTGGCTGAAACTTAACCAAGTCTAATAGTGGCTTGGAATTGGGGGCAAAATGAGCTATTGGTGGCTGTTGGACCAGCAACCAGGTGAGCAGCCTTGCTCACCTCTCCCTCTCCAACCTTGCTCCAAGGTAGAAGATGAACTGAACTCACACACACACACTCTGCTCCCTTGTTCCCAGGGTTGGCTGTGGAACTGAACACTTGAATGTGGGCAAGTGAACTGCCTAGGCTGGTGCCTTTGCTTTTCTATTTATAGATGAAAGGGACTACAGGTTAGAGCCCTAGTGGCCTTCCCAGAAAATACCTAAAGAAGACCCCCAAGTCTCCTGCTGAAACAACCCTACTGGTTTCCTAGTAATTTTTAGAAACTACCTAAAGAAGATCTTGACTTAGAGTCAAGTCTCCTGCTGAAACTAATGGGTATCAGTAGATTATCTTACAATCTTTCCTAATCCTGTTGCTGACCCGAAACCTCCACCATGCCGATCATGCCTCGCAGCTCCATGAACCGGCGCCCAAGCGACTTGGTGAGGATGTTAGCGAGTTGCCGCTGGTGTCAATGAACTCGATGACGAGGTGTCCTCCATCGACGATCCACGAGAAGGAAATGGAACTTCACATCGATGTGCTTGCTTCCGGTCGTGGAGGACGGGGTTCTTTGACGGCGCAATGGCGGGTGGTTGTCCACCTTGGTGCCCGAGCCAGCAGCCACACAACTTGGCACCGCGCGGTGGTCGCGCGACGTACTCCGCCCGCAGTCGGCAATGCCACCATCTTCTCGCTTCGCGATCGCCAAGCCAGCGCGGACCGAGGAAAAACCATCACGCCCGGACGTGCTCCTCCGCCCATCCACGTCGCCCGATATGTCCGCATCATTGTAAAAGCCGTGAGCCCTTGCTCACCCGCTTTGGCTTCGGCAAGATCGGAACGGCGTCACTGAAGACCACCGCCCTCGGGAAGACGACACCCATGTCCGTAGTGCCTTGGATGTAGCACAATAAGCCGCGGCGCCCGTCCGATGGTCCTCCCGTGGATCCTCGAGGAACGGCTCACATACCCAACCGCGAACGAGATGTCCCACGGTACGAAGTCAGCCGCCGCGAGACGTCAGTCCACGCCTGGTTTTCCGAGGAAGACCGAGACTTGCCATATGTGTGCCCCAAGAAGTCCACACATACAATACAAAATAGAAAAATATCGAAACAATGTTTTTAAAACATAAATATAACCGAACAAATACTCACAATTTATCGGAGTAACGCGGAACGGTTGCTAAATTTCTTGGGCTCCATTCTTATAAGGGACAGTTGACTGGGGGCTTTCGTAATGCCGAGAATCCATTCTCCATGTGACTTTGCCAAGGGCTGGGGTGGGGAAATTGCAAGAGTGAGTCCATGTCGGACTCAACAAATATAGCAAGGCAAGAACTACCCATAGATCATGATCGGTGTAACTTAAATAATGTAAAGCATAAAACGATAAACCATAATCAAGTTAGCAACATTAGTCATCATCTTTAGTGCAAAGGTTTCCAGGCCCGCTCGTGACCGTGAGCACGGCTGATATACCAGTTTTACTCTGCGCAGAGGTGTACACTTTCTTTCACCGTGAGTCATGTTTTCCAAATGAGTAGGTTAATTAGGCCTAAACAGGAAACCATATAAAGCCTTTCAAAAGTCCTAACCTCGGTTAGCATCCCACGGGGGGAGCAACTAGGCGAATGGAATCAACACGATACCATTGCGCAACCTAGGCTACAAACAAGATCGGCAACAACTAACAAACTAGAAAAGATCCTTTGATCAACTAAAGCGAGCCACATAGCCCCACGGTTATCTTGTAAATCCCGGAGACTAATACAGATAATTCCCATGCTGATAAAAGTCATGTTTTATGTTTCATGGCATAAGCATTATATAGGTCACATGATCATGAACTTAAACTAGTAAGTACCCAACTATACTTGCCTTTACTTTAGCCTCAACTTTTCCATACTTCTACGCACACTTGTCAGTCCCTCAACTCCTCAACTCTGGTCTTCAACGCCAAAGAACGGCTCTTTGTCTACTCGTAACCAAACATCACGCATACAAGCAAGAAAACATAATAAAACTAAGGACAACACACCATTCATATACAAGGCTTGAAAATAACGTGCTAAGAGAGGAATCATTGCTATGGTTGATAAAGCGCAAGAACTACTATTAAAAGAAACGACTATCAAAGTTTCATATTATTATAACTAGTAATTATAAGCTTGATTTATTTAAGTTAAACAAAAACATGGAGAAGTTATTGTTTTAGATTATACTATCTATGTTATATCTATTCACATTTTATTTATAAATACTTCGATATCATTTATGCCAATTCAACTCTCATTTGTAAATACAAATTGGTACATATAGAGAATATAATCAAGTTTAACATATGTGTTTAGACTCTACAAATTATAGCTTAGAAACATTATTATGTTAGCAATTAATCTCATTAATATCTTTATGTATAAACCATCGACATATAAAACCTATTTTGATTTTAATTGAGAAAAGCATGATTAAATTAGTCACATCTCATATTTTAATTCTAAGCACTGAGTTAAACTAATCATATTTAATTTATAAATATTATCACCTAATCTAATATGAGCAAGTTAAACTTTACCTTTGCAAAATAATAAATGTGTGAAGACAAATATTAGTCTTATGATATATGCAATGTGTTTAAACTAAACAAGTTATTATATATAAACACTTGTATATTAGCATTTAATCAAATTACCATGTCATGTATAATCATCGTGATTTAAACCTATATATTGTTTTTAATTATAGAATTGATTGCATGCATTAGCTAAATTAATATTTAACTTTTTATATATATATATTTATATGTGACATGAAAACTGATGACTCTACTGCATAGATGCAAAGAGTGTGACGACACATATCTAACACAACTAGAAACAACTTGAAGCAGACATAAAACAGACAAACGGTGTTGATTAATAGCTGGATGGCATACTTTAATTACTGCGCGGCAGACTAGTAAATACAGTCATCTTCTACCTTTGGTCTGTACGAGATGTGGCATCCATCACGTGTACGTGCAGGAGGCTGCTGTTGCGGCTGCTCGCGTCGGTGAAGGGCAGGGGCTGACCGGCTGACCGGACTGGCGGTGGCAGCAAGCCGCGCCGTGACGCCAGGACATGGTGCAAGTCGAGCTGCAGGGCTCCGGTCGTCGTGTCCCCGTGACAGCGCCGCGACATGGCGTAACTGTGCGGGCGCGGTCGGGGACGCTGTCCTAAGGTAGGAGAAGGGCTAGCGAGTGGGTGGTCGTAACGCCGAGATGGGGATTGGTGGCGCTGCATCGGGCCGGGGCTCAGCGTCGTGGGTCGTCTTCGGGCGTGACCACGTTGGCGCTGCATGGCAAGGCCGGAGGCGTGAAGCTTTGGTTCGATGCGGTGGTGGATTTGCGCACGGCGCAGGCTGAGGCGCTGCCTAATAATAGAGGGCTAGGGTAGAAGGTCCGGGTCACAAGGGAGCATCGGCGGCCATGCAGCGTAGAGGGGCTGACAGAATCGGGATGAAACTCGTCATGCCGTTGATGGCGGCATTCGATGCGGACCTGCTGGCCGCCGGCTCGGTAGCGGGGGGCGAGGTCCTGGGCGTTGCGGAGCACGAGGGCGTGAACCCGGTCTGCGTGGGTCGAATTTGTCGCGAAGAAGGGCTCGGTCTCGCTAGCATGCGGGTCATGAATCGATGGCGACAAGGGCCGCCGGTGTCGGGCTGAAGGAGATATGCACAGCTTCACGAAATCATAGCATGCAAATCCACGCATGCAAGGCCCATTGACCAACGTGATTAGCCACAAAAGTAAAGATCAATATCCAGCCGTGGGGCCCAGCCAACATGCAAGCATGATTTTGGATGCCCAGCTGCAACAATCGACGTCCATGCAACCAGATGCCGATTTTCTTTTATTTTAGTTTTATTTTCTTCTATTTCCAAATCCTTTTCAATTTTAAATTCAAAGAGATTTGAAAGCAAGTAAACTTTGTAAGATATTTTCTGAGGTTTCGAAAGTAACATTTTGAACTATTTCACCAATTTTATTTCCTTTCATTTATTAGAGTGATTATCGCCCAAGCTAATTCAAATTTAATTAAGTATTCCTTGGAAGTAAAACCTGAACTCACTTTAAAAACATATAATTTATTTCTTTAAATATTTATTCTATTTATATCATATAAATAGAGCAAAAAAACCTATCCGACCTAAATTGAATTTATAAACTATCAATTTTGGACTTATCTTTTAGAACATTATAGATTCTTTATTTACTTTATAGCGATAAAATTGATTCGGTTATAAATCAAATTTAATAAATCGATTTATCACCCAATAAAAAAAGATGCAATGACATGAATGCAACAAAAATGTTTCTAGCCTTAGATAAATTTTGTCTAAATGAAAAATGTTATTTTCCTATATTTCATGAGCACAAAAATACATAATTAAATCATTTTAACTATTTTCAAAAAATTTGCAAAATTCCACGGTGTTACCGCCGGCGATGCCCGATGGCGGGCGCGTCCACCTTCGCTGCCGTCTTGTTCGACGACAGCTTGATCCGCTCCTCCATCGGCGTCGCCATGGGCTTGCGGCCGTCATCCCGACGCCCACTCCCTTGAGTGCGTAGGCGCGCCGCCCCGTGACATGCGCTTCCTGCTTCACCTCGATGCCGAGGTAGTACGACCGAGCGCCGAGGTCGCTCATCCGGAAACACGCCGCCATCTCTTCTTTGAAGGCGTCAATGTCCCTTGGCGCGCCCGTCACGATCAAATCGTCGACGTACCGCAGACGATGAGCTGCTCCTTCCCTCATCGTCGGGTGTACAAGGCGTGCTACGTCGCACCTGCGCGTGAACCCGAGCTCGCCATGGTGGCGTCGAGCTTAGCGTTCCACGCCCACGGTGCTGGCGCAACCCATACAGAGCACCTGGGGGAGCCGCAGCACGCTGTGCTCGCTCCCAGCCGACCTTTAACAGGTCGCCGTTGAGGAACGCCCGACTTGGCGTCAAGATGATGGACCGCCCAATCCCTTGGCCGCCGAGCGGCGAGCAAGAGTCGGACCAACTCCATGCGCCAGGTGAAGACTCTCTGGAAGTCGATGCCCCGTATTTGGATGAAGCCTCTAGCCACCAACCGTGCCTTGTGCTTCACCACCTCGCCCGCTCGTCCTCTTCACCTTCAAGACCCAATTCGATCCAATCGGTCGGCATCCCTTGGCCGGATCGACCGGCTCAGGTCTTGTTGGCCTCAATCGACCACATCTCCTCTAGCATTGCCTTCCGCCACGCCGCGTCGCATCTCAGCGGAGAGGCGTAGGCGGCTAGCCTCTTCGCTCGTGAGCATGAGCTGCAGGTCGTCTTGACGGGCGTCTTGCCCCCGGCGCCGGCTTCCCGATGATGTTGTCCATCCGGCGAAAGCGCGCCTCCCGCCGCCGCCGGCGGGTTGTTTTGGCAAAACGGGAGCTTGGTGATCTTGGGCTTCGCCCGCCGGGACTTGGCGGCTCCACCGCCTCCACCAGCGCTTTAGGCGCACCTCCTGCACTTGCCGTTCAGGCGCTCGATCACCAATCTTTCGACGGCGAAGTCCCTTGTGAAGCCCACTTTGGAATCCTCTACTTCCCCGTCGTGTGGTTGCTAGCCTCGGGTCAGTACCACCGCACCGGCTCGTCGCCGGATAGCGCTTCGTGGCTCGTCAAGCTCGGCCGAACTCTGGCGCGATCCGCGCCGCCCCCGCCTCCTACGCCGCCATCTGCGGCGCGACAGCCAGGGGCCGTAGCGTGGTCGTCGTCGCTCGTCCCGAGCGGGTAGGCCTCCTTCTCCACCTTCTTCGTGGGCACTCCTTCACCCGGTGTTCGCCGCCGCACTGCGGCGGGCGTGGGGTTGTAGTTCTTCTTTTTCCCCCGCCGCCCTTCCCAGCGCCTTGTCGCCGCCCGGCTTTTCCGCGCGGCTAGAAAGAGCTCTCCCCCGTGCGCCGCTTCATGCGCGGCGTTCCACTCCTCGGTGGCGGCGGCTTGCGGGCTCCTCCCCGCTCGGCGCGCAAGAGGTACCTCTCAGCCAATCGAAGTCGGCCCAGCGGCGTCCTCAAGCGAGACCTCGTCGGTCGGGTGGCCTCAATCGTACACGCCATGGCGTACTTGGCTTGGCAAGCGCGGAGGCGGCTGAGACGACGTCCTCCTCATCCATGCTCTTCCCGGTGACCCCAATTGGCTTGCCAAGCAGCATCCAGGGTGAAGTCCTCCACGGTCTCCCCATGGCGGAACTTGAGGTCGCCGGTCCTCCGAGGCTGCCGCGCGCTTTTGCCCTCTTGGCTCGATCTCGAGCCGACACGCTGAACTAAGCGAGCATGTCCCATGCCTCCTTCGCCATGTCCTTGTCACCGATCGCTGGTGGAATTCGTGGGCGTGGAAGATAGCAGCGTGCCTTCCATCATGGCCTTCCACGGCTTCCGCGCCTTCACCGCCACTCATCATGAGCACCACCCACTCGTGAGAGTTGGTGCAGGCAGCTGCGACCAACCCGCCGAACTCGACTCCCGCACCGTGCGGATGATGACCTCCTTGACCGTCGCTAAGGTAGAATCGGCCCGCTCCGACGCCCGCTTCTTCCCCGGGACCGCCTCCGGTCACCTCCACCTTGTCACCGTCGCCCATCGTTCGGGCCATTTGGGCCGGGAACGACGATGCCACAGCCCGACCACGTGTTATTCCCTGCAACCAGGGAACAGGTGAGCAATCAGCTCACCTGCCCTCTCCCTTCTTCCCTGGACCAAGGAAGAAGAAGAGCAGAAGCTCTCTTCCCCTCAACTCTCGCTACACACACACACAACATGGTTCAGATTTCAACTGTGGCTGAAACTGAATCAAGTTTGATAGTTAACTGGAATTGGGGCAAATGAGCTATTGGTGGCTGCTGGACCAGCAACCAGGTGAGCAGCCTTGCTCACCTCTCCCTCTCTCCAACCTTGCTCCACAGTAGAAGATGAACTCTGAGCTCACACACACACACACACACACTCTGCTCCCTTGTTCCCAGCGTTGGCTGTGGAACCGAACACTTGAATGTGGGCAAGTGAACTGGCTAGGCTGGTGCCTGCTTTTTTTATTTATAGATGAAAGGGACTATCCCAGAAGAAATACCTAAAGAAGACCCCAAGTGTCCTGGTGAAACAATCCTACTGGTTTCCTAGTAATTTTCTAGAAACTACCTAAAGAAGGCCTTGACTTAGAGTCAAGTCTCTGCTGAAACTAAATGGGTAGCAGTAGATTATCTTACAATTCAATCCCCAAAATCAATTTAAATAGAATAGATGAATAATATAAAGAAAAATACTTTTTGCAAAGTGAACAAAGAACTGTTTGTAAATTAACCAAGCCATATATGTAAATATATGTGTCTGGTATTTATGCAAAGTGAACATGTAAAGAGCTTCTATTTATGTATGAGTCCTTCCCTGATGAACATCAAGTGCCGAGATCGTGATGGGAACGCCGACGCAGATGTGCTGCTGCCGTTTGCGTGTGACGGCGCTGGAGGGGTGGTGAGGGTGTGCGGCACCATCGTGCGGGTTTGCGCCCACTGTTGTTTTCGCGTGCGCACTCGTCGCGGCTTGAGTGCGTGGTCGTCCTGGGACGGCGGTAGCGTGGAACGACGGAAGGGGCGGCGTGAAGGATCGAGTTTCTTCACGCCATATTTGCGCGCTGGAGGTCGGTTTTTGCCAACTTGCCAAAAATGGCAAGTCAATTGCGAAACTGTTGGAGCATACTTTTTTCTCAATTTTGCTAAAAACTAAGGATGCCAACCTAGTTTAGCAAACTGTTGGAGATGCTCTTACATTTCAAATCTTCTGTGTCTAGTAATTTATGATGTTGTTCAACATTTATTTCTTTGTGTTTGGCTAGCATTTGGTAGATGAGACCTCTTAATGAACCATAGCTTGTTGTCTTGTTTCGTCAAAATTAGTATTGCGATAATCGTTAATTTAATTGTTTTTTAATTGACTTAATTTGGATTAAATGATGCTGTTGAATAGTCTGCTGTCTGCAACTGCAGACCAACTTTCAGTCAAGGCTGCAGCCAAGCTGTGGTGAGAACACCAGTGCAGCAGCATTCCTGATTAGTGCAACCATGGTGTAATGTAATAGAGCAGTTCAGCAGAAGCAGCACTCCTGCTTGTGTTTGTGCTATGTTCTCACTTCTCCACTACTCCCTGAAGTGTGTGTGTGAGGCTGTGGGTGGTTGTCTGCACCTGATTGTGGGCTAACAGATGTTTTGTTGACACACAGAATTATGTTATGTAGCAATCATATTTCTATGGTTATATAAGTGCCGTGTGGTGTTGATCAATATGATTGCCTTGCATTTTGTCAGACAAGCAGGGCAGATGCATTTCACTGCTCACCAGCCATACTCAATTTATTTGTTGGCCAAAAATGTTGTCCATAGAAAACTTGGTTTCACTAGCAAAAGCTTGCTGGCAAAAAAGAAATTTTGTTTACCAGTTAGCATGATATATTGTAAATCCACTAGCACAACCCTCTTATGCTATTGCCTATGAACTAATCTTCCATGTGATTTGTTGTTTATATAACTGAGTTTACATAATGCAGTTTTTGGAGGGATTTCGTGAATGTGGGTGAGGTAGCATCATTCTTGACAGCATCAGGCTTACAGCTGGACCATTACTTGCCCTTAGTAGTGCAAGTCGCCCTGCAAAAATGCCGTTGACACTTTCCTGCTGGTTACAGTTCTGTACCAAAACAAAATAGCTATCGGTCAGAGGGGCAACAGCAAATGATTCATCAACTACTGTGCAAAAATATATCTGTCCCACTGAGCCCCTGCAGTAGCCCATTCTAACAAGCATAGTCTTCAGAGTTCTGCGCTTTTCTATTGCAGGGCGAGCTGGGCCTGGATTAGTTCCTAGTTCATCATTGCCTTTTGATGTTACTGTTGTGCCATGGACCATATTGGATACGTGTTATATATCGCAAGATTTTCTCTTTTTGACATGCGCTGCTTTAGCGGAGATCAGGTATGGCTGCAGCCAGCAGCCCCCTCCAAAGGGTGGACCATCAATTGGGGATCTTTACCTTGCCCACAATTTCGACCTTTTATATTGGAGCATGTTGCTCAGGGTTTAAATGCTTTTGAACCCAGTGTTATGAGTGCTAGACATAGTGGCGTACAATTGAAGGCCAGCATCAACAAAGCTTCTGGAGGTCAGCAGTCAGCTCTTGCTCTGAACCGCTTTCATGGTGCTCACGGTATAGCTACTTCTGGACCAACTACAAATGTTGGTAACCAGGTGGCACCTACTTTCATTCGAAGCAGGCAGTGCTGTTGTGGCTTCTTCAAAATATGTTTCAGGAAATGCTGGAGCCCCTCCACACCTTTCTCCTGGAACTAACCTTCCTGTTCATATGAGGAGTGAGTTGAGCTCAACTTTTACTGCTCTTGGGGACGATGGTGGTTATGGTGGTGCATGGGTTCCTCTTGCTGCTCTTAAAAGGTCTTATGAGGCATCCTTAAGTACCTCGGAGTTCTATGGTTGTTCTCCCAGTTTCCTGAGCTTCTGAAAGAGATACTAGGGTCAGTTTTGAATGAGAATGAAGGAGCACTTTTAAATTTGGATCAGAGCAGCCAGCACTGCGATTTTTTGTTGGGTAAGTCAATTTATTGATAACATATGATAGTTTCACCTTCTGACTTCTGAGTCATTCTTCATATAGCTAAAATACCCAACCTTTTTCAATGTGCTAGTATAAATCTCATTAAGCATGCACATATTTACATGAGTACCCCATAAAAGAACACATCATATTTGAACTAAGGGTTGAGAATGTTAATGTTATATTGTTTTATATACTTAGCTTTTTTTGGGTATTGTTTCCTTCTTTTGAGGTTGTGTGATATCATTGTTAGACTAGGCGTATGGGCTAGCATACTTGTAGGTGTTAGACGGGACGTGTGGGTTAGCATGCTTGTAGGCATGGAGACCGACACCATTGGCTAGGAATGCTCAAAGAGTCCTATATGTACTTGCGTGCTCTCCATTGCAATACAACGACCGCATTATACGCATCCGACTTTCTCACATGGTATCGGAGTTTGGGTTTTCCCGATCCCGACCTAGCCGCGCCCGCCAGCTGCGCGCAACTTTCCCGCGCCCGGGGAGATTGAGATCGATCTCCTCCACGGGCGCGCCTCTTAGGATCTCCGATCCGGATCCGGTGATCCGTCGTCCATCCAGCATGCCGGTGATCCTTCTTCGATCCGCTCACGCCGTCGCCGTCCACCGCCAGCGGAGGGACCAACCTCACCGTCGTTGTCACCGGGTCTGCTTTGCAAGCCCGCCCGTCGTGTCGCCGCCAGTTACGCATCGGTTTTCGCCCCTATGCCTCCTCCCGGTAACATCACCTATGGCTGCGGAGGAGATCGGGAACAGCAGCCGCTTCGCACATGGAGCCCACGTCCGCGGCCGCGACGCGCTTCGCCGACCAGGGCGCGCCGCCTTTGCCGCGCGGCTGGATTCGCAGAGGTGGCGGCGACCTCGTCGCCGGGCCACCGTCGTCGTCGGGCTCGCGGCGCACCCCGGTCCCGCTCCACCTGCGTCCGCATCTCCGCCTCTAAGGCGGGCCGCCGAGTGTCGGGCCCGCCCTCCCCGCCGGCTCTCTCCTCCACGCCGTCGGCGCTAGAGCTGGAGGTGCCGCTCGGCGCACCCCCCGCCTCGGCAGCTCCCCGACTTGGAAGGTGTCCGCCCTCCCACTTGCCTCTCCTTTTCTCTGTCGTTCCGATGGGGAGGAAGAGATAAGGTTCTCGGGGGAAATTGCTAGGTGCACCCGAGATTGTACCCGGAGGTCTATCCATCCGCCATCGCTCGCTTTGTTTCTCCCGTCGAGGAGATCGGTTTCGTCGCCCTACCGTTCGCCGCCATTCGCCGCCGACACTCCCGGCGGCGAGGTTGTTGGCCGCGCCTTCGGCCGCGTAGCGACGCCAGGTCAACTCTCTCCGCCGGGTGTCGCCACTCTATTCGATGGTGGCGCCTTCACCGGGTTCGTCAAGCGGCCTTTCGATCCACCTCCTCGCGCCCAACCGTTCTCACGCGACACCGCCCGCGGACCTTGAAGAGAAGACGAAGTCGCCACCCTCGCTCGAAGCGCGTGACTTTGTCGCAACTTGTCGCTGTAAGCACCCGCCCCGGCGTGACCCAAGTTGCAAACTACGCCGTCTACCATCGCTGTCCGCCGCTACCTTCCGCTCGGCATGAAGTCGCTGGGATTGTACTCAAGCACCTCGACGGTAACCGACCCAGCGTCTCTCCACGGCCGACCCGCCCACCTTGACTTGGCTAATACAAAAGATAGAAGGGCGGCGCCCAAATGCCCACGGCCCGGTGATCACTCCCAACTCCCACCACCAGCGTTGTTGTCCCACATTCCTCGGTGGGCCCAACCCTCCAACACCCTTTCACCGATGGAGTCTTCTATAGGCACCGGCGCCCAGCAGATTCTGGTGTTAGCAGCGCTGCGGCTGCAGGCTGCTGTGCGCGGGCCTCTAGGCTAGCGGAGTGCAAAGGCTGTGCGAGATTCGGGCTGATTCAGCCCGCACCCCGTCGCAGTTCCTCCACGCTGTGTGTCGCCGCGCAACGGCGAACAATGCGAAACGGATCGCGTACCTAAAGGACAGCATAGCACAGCCGATGCTTATTCACCAAGTGTTGGCTGTTGTGCAGCTGCAGGCGCCGCCGCGGGCCCCGCGCCGTCGGCTGGTGCGAGAGATGCGCGATCTACGGGTGATTCCACGCTGCGCCCTTCGTAGTCCATCCAGTTGTTGGCTGCATGGACTTTGATCCCGTCCGTTCGTCGTGATCTTGAGCATGCAGTTTTCCCACGGGTGGCGAACTCAAAATCTGCAGTTGTTGGCGGTTGGATGCCCCGCTCTTCTTGGTGTGGTGCGAACCAGCAGCTGTCCGGAGAGGAGAAGGCATGGTGTCACCTGCAGTGCATCGCTCTAGCGTCACAAGAGCCTCGCCACCGGCCGCCACAGCGCGCTTCGTGAAACAATGCTGGGCGACCACTTCCCCGGGAGGCCACACACAAGCACCCTTTCCTCCGGGATGGTCTCCGTGGATCCAAGTGGTCGTGACACGTGTGACAAGTGTGCGTGATGGTGTCCACCTTATATTCGGGAGAGTCAAAAATAAAGAGTCCTGTCTATTTCAGGTTGAGAATAATAAAAATAAGCCGAGATGTAAAAGGCTTTTTTTTAAGTGTCGTTAGTGTCGAAAGTGAAGGCAATTTAGTGTCGCCGTTAGGTTGCGCCGAGGACAACTGCGATGTCCAAGTGGGGTGTAGTGTCAGAGGAGTCACGGCCTATTGAGCCTTAGCCCATTAGGGTTAATTAAGACTCGCTAGTAGTCAAGTCAACCCCCTCTCTATATAACGCGGCGACACGTGATCAATCTAAATCAAGAAGACATGAAATCCCTTTCATCTGGCCGGCCACGCGTAGCCTCGCGCCGGCGTCTTCCTGCGCTCCGTAAACCCCAGCCGCTGCTAGCTCTCCTGCCTCTCACCACGTGCACAGTAAATCATGGCACTGTAGCAGCTCGATCCTGTAGCATAGCAGCCCTCGTTACAGCCGCCTCTCTCTTCCTCCTCACAATTCCCCTCAGCCCAACCACGCCCATAACAGCAGGAATCTCACGATCTGTTGGACCGACATAATGTTATCCTGTATGAAACCATTTTTTGATAAATGCACTTTGATTAGGAGACCATCTGATCAATGCGTATGCTTTTCATTTTTACTGCAATCACACCCTCTGTTGTCATATGTTTAAACTTATTCATTTTTGAATTTTGAATTGGTTAATTGATATGGTTGACTCAAATATTTTTCAACTTTGCAGTTTTTATAAAGGTTAATATTAGACGAACTACTTATATTAGAATGGTTTATTGTAGTAAAAAACAAACCTGATACAATCCACACACACTCTCTCCTGCGTGTTCGAGAAAAAAACTGTAGTAAAAACAGGACGCATACATTGGTTCAGTCCTTTCAGTTCATATGGATGAGTTGATTGACTTAAAACTTTTCAATTGAGTTTTTTAGGAAACAGCTAGTAATTTTCAAACCACTAAATAAATTAGATGAACTACTGAATTTCATCAAAACCATGGGCATAGATGATAAACTTGATATGAAAATTCCATTTTGCTAAAATGCACAAAACAATCTATAAAACTACTAAGTTTACAAATGTATATTGTTCCCGCACCTTATTTTTCACCTATGTCAGGGTTTTGATGAATTTAAGTTGTTTGCTTAATATTAACCCTTTCTAAAAATGGGAGGGGGCTGTAGTCTTGGCGGCGGGGGGGGGGGGAGAGCTGCAAGTGGGGATGAGGAGAGAGAGGGGTTGGTGCGGGGAGGGAGGAGAAGAGAGAAAAGCCCTTAGGCAGTTTCTTCTTGATCTGAATGATTACATAGCCCCTCTATTTATAGTCCAGGTAGACTTCTATCTTAAGTAATCTAATGAAGAAAATACTTATACGTCGGACTCCTTCTAACTTAACTAATCCTATTCCTATTGGAGATCCTCTGGATATGGATAGCAAGGCGGCAGGGCTTGCCGCTTGCATGTGCGCCCGCCCGCTGCCTTGGCGGCAGCCCGAGCGCTGCTGTTGTTGGTCTGGCGAGGCCGGTTGGGCCTTGGGCCCTGATATGTTGTGTAACACCACTCTTTCCATTCTCCGATCAGCGCATCCCGCGCTGAAACATTCGCACCAAGTGCTGGAGCTATTTGGTGGTCGTCTAGCATCCCACGGGATCTGCACAGTTTGGACGATCAGTTGCGAGGACTTCATAGGTCTGCTCAATGTCGTTGTCATCGGTGGTGAAGATGGAGAAGTTGCAGGAGCTGAAGTAGTCGAAGATGTTGTGGTTGAGGTTCCGGTGCCTCCCACGCTGGTGTCGATGTAGAGCTGGTGCATTGTTCATGGCATAGAGGCGAAGTCGTGTAGACGCTTGGCGATATATTCCTGAAGCGGCGGTATATGATTAAAGTGATGTGGGTCGATGGTTTTGTATCCTGTCGAGGCGTGCCGTGAGCATGAACTCACCGTTATCGAAGGTGTATGGCGAGAGTCGGGTTGGTTGTAGCGGAGGCCAATGTGGACGCTGGTTGAGCATAGAGTAGATGATGGTTGGGGGTCGATGAAGATGATCGTGGGTTGACGAGGCGGTGCCCTGTGGCCATGTGTGCCTTAGTAGTATAGCCGATGAGAGGCGTTGTGGTCTGGTGTTGTCGGGCGGGGGATTTGGACCAAGCCAGGAACCTCATGTTGGCTGGTCCACCATGAAGAAGGGCGGCCCCAACAGGTCCACCAAGAGTAGTGTGAGGTGGTTGAATGTAGGAGTGGCCTTCGAAGAAGAGCAAGCCTTGGTCAATGGGCCAAAGCTGGTGGCAGCAGTACGATTGCTGATGGCGATGGCGATATGGTGTAGTTCCCAATTCATGATGTGGTGGGATGGCAAAAGATGGTGCCAGTGGTGGTGCAGGTTGTACCCATGCTGGTAGGGCGAGGATGGTCCGTGGAGTGTGTCGAGGGAGTACGATGGTGGCCATGGGGTGCCTATTGCGGTAGTACTGTAACCCATAGAGAAGTCCCACGTGAGGTCACCAAGGTCTGCCAACATGGTGTACCCTGGAGGATGTCGTGTCGTTGCCGGGTGGAGAAGGAGCGCACCAATCTGAAAGGTCTCATTGTCAGTCGGAGCGAGACGACGTCAAAGAGTGCCGCCTGGCACGGTAGACCTGGTGTTGCTGCCCACAAGGATGGTGGTGATGACACGCTGCTCGAGGAGGCCGATGGGACAGGCGGTTGGGTTGGTGAAGCAGTTCACGCCTGAGCCAACAAGCATGTGGTTGCCGGTGTCGAAGACGTGGCCAGGGTGCTCGCCACCAGTCGCTTCTCCAGCAGATCACCTCGAGTTTTGGGGGCGGCGTACTTGTTGGCCCAGGGGGTGAAGTGATCCCTGTATGTTGCTGCCTTTTCTGCTGTCATGTGCATGATCTGCTGTCAAGCGATGTTCGTGGTCGACTTGCCTGTAATTGTTGTTGGGGCGTGGGTGTTGCATCTAGTGGCACCTTGGGATCTGCTGTAGGATGAGGAAGCAGAAACTGTAGCTGTGTCATAGGTGTATCTTCTGTTGTATTGATGTTGGGCATCTCCTTGGGACAGGAACTTTGCTATTGTGGTGTGAGCGCTTGGCAGCAGCGGGCTGGCTGCTACTGTTGGTGGGGGAAATCCTGAGGTTGGATGACCAGAGCTTACCTGTTGTGGACGATCTGGTTTGGACATGGAAGGAAGGGTGGCAGCAGTGTTGGTCATCTCCCTAACGATCTCCGGTGCCGGATGAGTGGGGTTCCTCCATCTTGGTGTTGAGGATGGATTTGTCGGCATTGATCAGAATTTGGTATGTCTCCGTAGCAATGTTGTTGATGGCGGCTTCCTGATCCAATCTGGCTTGGACTGGGTGATGGCGGCGCCCATTGGGGTGTGCTTGCATGGAGATCCTCCGGATATGGGATGCAAATGGTGGGGGCTTGCTCCTGCATGCGTGCGCCCACCCTAGGTGGCGCCGCTGCTGCCGCCAGCGCGGGCCCAGTGCAAGCTGTTGCTGGTCTGGCTGGGGCCTGGCTAGCTTGGGCCCCTCATCTGTCGTGGTAACACCAAACTTGAAAACTTTTAGTCAAAACCAACTCAGTGATATCAATGAATCAATTCAAAATTGAAAAGTTTGAAAAATGGAAAGCATACATCTCATGCACTATCAAAGTTTAGAAATATTTGGGTATCATTAGCATTATTAAATTTGATGGGGAAAGGGGAGCAATGGAGGGTGCTTCCATGCTTGGTCGATCTGAGCTCTATTGTATCCGTGCTCATGTCTGGGAGACGTGTCCACTGTGGATATCAACCCTCACGCTTGGATTCAGCAAGTACAGGCTGATACTGTGAATTTGGTGGATCTATCCCCTTCCTATGCTCAGTCTGGTGCTTTATCCCTCTGAAACCATCATCTTAGGAGCTTTGGATCGCTGAGCCAGTCGCATCATCATGGGTGACCCTTCTGGTGAAGCGGCTTCTGTACCTGATCAACCTCTGCTCTATGACAATCCTCCCCTCACTCACTAGGGGCGGCTTGCAATAGTGATGCATCTGCTAGGCGCCACCACTGGCTGGGCCTTCCTTGATGGTGGCCTAGCTGCAGGACAAAGGCCATTCTGATCGTATTCTTTTTAAGCAAGTTCTAATGTTATGTTTGATTTATCCTAGAGAATTTCACAAACCCAGCAATATTTGGGGCTTACAGTTACAAACTGCTACCCTAGAGCCCTTTTCACAAACCCGCAATTACTTTGGGGTTTTTTTCTTGGCATGAAAGCAAAGTTTTGACAAACCAAGCATATTTTTTGCCTTCTCCAACTGTCATCCTTCTTCGTGGGGCTTCTTGAAGGCTGACAACTGGTTGGAGCAGGACTTGCCAGCCACACCATCGATGCTGGTTGCTGGCTCGAGCAGATCTTGCCAGCCACGTCATTGGAGGACCACCTGTGTTTTGACCGCAAAGATAGCAGGGGAGGCCCCCACTTTAAGAAATCTATTAAAAATAAGAAACGATTTAAACAATCGGTCAACTATACAAACTAAGAGAGGAAAAACAAAACAGACAACAGAATAACTATACAGAGCCCAAGAAGGGCGAGAAAGGGAACTCGAACTTAGCTAAAGAAGTTCAACAAGGAAAAGGAAAGCTGGTCTTTTTGAATCACATAATTTATGGGCTTAGACTACGCCAATCCCGGCGCCCGACCGTTTGGCGCCGAAGGTCGCGCCGACTGTCGTGGTGGGCCGGCCCACGCCGCTTGGCCCGCACGCCGAGGCGCGAGGCGAGGCGGAGGCGGGGCTCGCGAGCCTGAGCCGAGGCGGTGAGCGAGGTGGACGATGCGACGACCCGGCCAAACCGTAGACGGGGCGTAGCTTTAGGGTTGCTGCCGGAGGGGCGCCGGAGGTTTAGGTTCCGGCAAGGTCCCCACTGCCTCCATCCCGCCGGCTATAGAAGCCGCTTCGGGCCGCCGCGCCGCCGACATGACGGTGGCCGGGCGGTTCGGCCGGCGGTGAGCGAGGCTGGGGCGCCGCCGAAGCCGGGCTGGGGCCGGCCTCACCGGTTGGGTACGGTCGGTCGGGCGCGGTATCGTGTCGCCCATGGCGGCGGGGGCGGCGGCGGTGGCGCGAGAAGAAGGGGAGGAAGAAGGGGGGCTGGCGGGGCGTGGGCAGCGGCGGGGGAGGGCCAGGGAAGAAGACGACGCCTCGTAGGTGGGCCTCGTAGCTGGGGTGGCTCGTCGCGTGGCCGACCAGGCCGGTACACCTAGCACGCCCCCTTAGACTAGCTTCTTCTCGCCAAAGCAATTTTGCCTCCAAGAGTCGAAGGATGGGCGTATTCATGGTCAAAGATGGTGTTCCTTTGTTTCCAAATTTGCCAGCACTAATGATGAAGACTTTCCATGAAGGATCACCTGTGTTTGTGAGGCATACTTTTTTTTTGCAACTGATTGACATGTGGGACCTATGAGAAACAATGTGGGCCAAAATGCGGTGGGTTTGTGGGATCAAAAGCCCTAAGGAGTGAGTGTGTGGCAAGGACTCTACAATTGGTTGGTATGTGACACTATGCCCAAAATATTAACTCATCCTAACATTTATTGGCAATTAGGGTCTGTAAGGTAATGGACTTTTCTTCTGTTAATAACGACTAGCAAAAATGTTCATATGCTGCTATGGAACATACAACTTGCCTCATCTATTCCAATACATCTAACTCGTGTGAGCACATACTGTGATTTCAGGTCATGGACGGGAAAATAAACCAATTAGGACTCTTATCTCTAATTTATCACACTGCACTACAGTTAGTAAACCCGACTATGACTCTTATACTGATGGACCAAAATGAAATTTCTCGCTTTTAACATTGTTAGGTATAGAAATGGCATGTACTTGTACCACACGTTCTGGGAAATTAAATCCTAGTACAAATAACAATGTAAGTTCCATTTTCTTTGTTAGTATTTCTGAAGGAAATCTGAAACCAGTTAGTTGATCTGCCAGCACAGCAGGATCCTGCATGGTCCTGTCCACACCCCCCCCCCCCCCCCATGTTTTATCTTTTTAAAGAAGAGATTGCAGATTTCTAAACAAAATTGTATTGAATCTAATCACGTTTTTTGGCCTTATTGTCTTGCAGTGGTTATGTCTTTGCAGTTAGTGTTCAACGAGTCCAACTGCTTCTTCAAGTTCTTAATGTAAAACGATTTCACCACCAGCAACAGAAACATCAGCAGCAAGCTCAGGGCCCTGCTCAGGAAGAGCTAGGCAACATCAGAGATAAATGAAATATGTGACTATTTCAGCAGGCGTGTTGTCTGTGAACCATATGATGCTTCTCGGGTTGCTTCTTTTATCACTTTGCTTACATTACCGATTCCTGTTCTACGAGAATTCATAAGTCTACTTGCATGGAAGAAAAGTCAGTCCCAGGTTCATGGGGAAATTGCTAGTGCGTATAGGGTTCAGGCTGAACTTTGTTTGGAGATGCACCATGGATCGGTTTCAAATGACCATGCTGAGAGTCTGTCTTCATCAAAGAGCAACATTAAGCATGACAGAGCCAACCGTTCGTGGATTTTTGGCCTAAATTTTGTACTCGACCATGCTCTTAAACATAATTCCACTGTTGGTGGAGCTGCTTGGTTGCCTTATTGTGTGTCTGTGGACTGAGGTACACCTTTGGGGACAATTGTCATGTCACTTGCCTCGCAATGGAGGGGGAGCCATGGTGGGGAAATCTTTCTGGATGGGTGTATGAAGACTGGGAAAAATTTTAAGCAACGGTTGCCAGGACAGTGGAGGCAGCAAATGGCTCTCCCGCGATTGGAGAGACAGGCGATGGGAGATTGCGACTGGTGGCCGAGATGATCCATAAGCAACTTCTGGCTTTCTCTGCACCAGCTAAGAGACGGTCCCCTTCCTGCAGGTTGAATATATCTTGACTTTAGTACTTGGATGACTGATGGCAGACGAAGAACATGCTTGCTGAAAAAAAGGAACGGTGCTCCACAATGGGGATAATAGCATACATTTCTGCTGAAAGGCATTGCCTTATACAATGTACATAGATAACGTTAACCCTTTAGCTCCTGATCACAACTATTGAAAACCCATAAAGCTTGTGGCAGCATGATAGAGTATAACCTCTTCGAAAGGATACTGACATACTGTCAGTAACCCCCTCGCAACTGTACAACCACAATATACATTACCATTTAGAATATGGCTTCCCTAGTGATATTCCAACTGGTGTCTCGTTTTGGAGCAGTGAAACTGTTGCAGGACTTTTGAGACTATACTTAATTTGAAAGTGATTTTAAGTAGCACAAAAGCCGAGGTCCTAGAAACTCGAGCTGAGTGGCTCTAGATGTATTGCGGGGAGCTGAGATCATGAAGCGTAATGTTTGTGCTTCGGAAGGTTGTTGTTGCCCCTGCTGCATTTTTATACAGCTTTATTAGACAGTATGGCCTCAAGCTTCTGCTTCACAGTCGGATACGTAGGAAAAAGTCTACTTTAACCCCTACGTTTACAGGGCCATCGCCTTAACCTCAACACTCTAACTAGTTATCCACCACCTTAGCACCTAAAGTTATGTCCAAATTGGCCAAGGACTTTAGTGGTTTTGGCGGTGTTGTTTTGCTTTGTGTGGCTTCCGCCGCTGTGGCGTGGTTTTTGCCATGGTGGTGCTTCTGGGCCCGGTCGCATGTCGCATCTTCTCGCTCCTCGTGGACATTGTCTCGGCTTTTGTCATGTGCGTGCAGCATTGCAACTGATGATGATCTATACGCCAGGGCACGCGCCACCATGGGGCCGCATCCGCCTTTGTTGTGGTCGTGTCCTTGGCGACCCTCGGTGTCCCACTGAGGCGTGCTTCTTCGCACCGCGAGTGGAGCCAATCGTCGCTCGCCTCGCTTGTGTCATTTCTCATCAACATGCAACGGCGCGCGAAAGATGCCACTCATATGCATAATAAAGGTTCTAAATGGCTAGATGGGTGAATAACCTAATAAAATTTCTACAAAAACACTAGAGCAAAAGGTTAGACCACTAAATGGCTATAATAGTGTTTCTAGCTCTAGTCGACAAGCCACCTATTGAGAATTCTAGTTGCTAAGGCTATGTCATTACTTTTACTCAAACTAGAAGAGCAAGCTAGATTACACACTAAATAAAACTAAGCAACTAGCAATTCTACACAAGCACAAGATATATATACACACACACACTGTTGGAAGCTCCTGTGGCTTTCAATA
>JADLZK010003760.1:0-80804 GCA_015847255.1 Hyparrhenia diplandra
TCATGGCTTGTGGCGCCGAGAGTTCAACATCTCGGCGCCATACCGCACGGCGCCGAGTTATTTGGCCGCTGCCACAGTGGCGGAGGTGGCATTGGCGTGGCGAGGACCGGAGCCACAAATTACGACTCCGGCTTTCGAGCCACGGATCGAGGCGCCGAGCTTGGAGCCACGGATCTTGGCTCCGAGCTCGGGCCGTGATCGTGGCTCCGAGGTCTTTTCGTGAAAATCGTGCATCGACATGAACTTAGCAGGCGCCCAGGAAGTGTTGACTACGTTATCCATCTACGTTGTAGGAAAAAAGAAATTATTGGTTAGCATTGCAATCCACTTAATCATGTAATGTATCTGCTGAAAACTTTGCAATTGTGCAGCATACAAAAAGATCTAGCTCATCGGATGTCTGCTTCAGAACTTTTGGTTAGCATTACTTGCCTGACTAATTAGTTTTCTAATGAATTTGGCTTGTTGCATCACTTGTAAATTATTGAGATGTGTCGGTGTCATTTCTGTTCTTGCAGAACCACCCTTTTTGAAGAAGTTCGCGGATAAGGATTTAGACCTGCGGATTCTCGTGGAGAACCTGGAAACTCAATGAATATACCCGAATAGCCTGCCGTGTTGGGTGATGAAGCCTTTGTTGTGCTTTTTTTTGAAGAAGTTGTGCTTTTTGGTTTAGGGATGAATTGTTTGGGTTGGGATAGGAGGGACAGGGACATCCCTTCGAGGCAATATTTGCAGGCGTGTTTGGATTCCTCGGCGCTGCTTGCCTTGCCTAGCTCGTTATCTTCCTTTCAAAATTTCTCCTTGCTTTGAAAGAGCTAATTCAGCTCACTTTTGTAACATCCCAGATGTTAATTTGCAATTAAAATTTTTATCATGTCATCGTCACGCATAATCATTGAGCATCATGGCATAAATGCATTATATATTTTATTATATTACTCATATGTTGCATATTTTGGTTGAGTTGAATTCAACTTTTGATTTAAAAGTGTTTTGGGAGAAAATTATTAAAAATAAAATTTATGACTATGACTTGTGCAAAATTTTGTTTCATAAGTTGGTACACAAATTGTGTTTTGAAGAGGTATATTTTATTGAGTTGTTTGAATAATTTTTTTTTTTTTTCCTATTTGAAAATCAAATTTAGAAAAAGTTAAATATTTATTATTCCTACGTTCAATAAAAACTTTGAAAATCTACTTTCAAAACTATTGAAAATTTGATGATGAGCCCAAAAACAAAAGTGTAGATCTTGTTAAATTGAGAAACTTTTGTTCTTGGAGATTTTCAACTTCTATTCAATTTTTGGGAGATTTTTGAAGAAGAAGGGAGAAAGATGCACCAGTACACTACTTCAAGAATCCACAGCTCCACCGAACTGCTTGCCTGCTTGTTTGTCGATGCACAATTTTATGAAAAGGACCTCGGAGGAGCCGTGATTTATGGCTCCGAGGTCCTGCCACGTCAATGCCACCTCGTTTGCCACTGTGGCAGCAGCCAAATACCTCGGCCGTGCGAGATGGGCCGAGATGTTTAACCTCGGCGCCACAAGCCATGACTCCGACCTCCGGGTCCAAAGATGCACTTATGTCGTTTAGGGGGCTAAATGTAAAATTTGTTTTAAAAAAGGGCTGAATTGTAAAAAATACGGTCTCATTGAGGTGCTAAAGGTGCTAATTATTGGGTTTTCTGTTCTTCGTCCAAGTTTATCCGTAAAGAGTTTGAGTGTTGACACACAAAGTTGCCTATGTAATAATACGTAATTTCTAGAAGGGAGAGATATAACGGTCGAGGGAGGAACAAGTTTGGGTCCATGCCCTATAATAGTTTGGATCATGAGAATGAGACATGATGAGACATGAGCACTATCTAGGACACATATATGCTCTATGATATGTATATATATATGATCAGCATATATTTCTCTTGACACCAGTTTGCTGAGATGGTGAGAAATGGGATCGATGATGATGAAATACGGGACGTACCGTCGTTCAGAATTGCGTCGTGAAGCACTTGCTAGCTAGCAAATTACTCCTTCATACTTGGCCGCAGCGCAGCGCAGAGCAGCGTTGAATTAATACGGTGGCATATATAGCCATAATAATCTGCAGCCCTATCAAGTTACTGTCCTCGATCGCTCCTTACTGACAACATTAACAATGATCACATGCCTAGCTTTTTGAATCATGCAATGCATATGGCGGCCAAGGCGATAGCATGTGTGTCTGCCTTCTCCTGTGGACCATGCATAACCATGCCATTGCCATACACGAAGCGCGCCACGCCAGCCGCCAGGCCCCTACCTCTATTCACCACCGGGCAGTACGTCTCTGCATCCGCTGACCAAATTAATCATGGTCGCGTTGGATCGGGGAGTCTGTATCGGACATCGGAGGGGCCGGGCAGGGCAGCAGCAGCACCAGATAAAACTGCACTTTTCAGTGTCGATCGATCGGTCACTGAAAAACAAGCAAAAGGCAATGCACGGGTGTCGGGCGGCGTGTGGATCGTCCATCGATCCTCGCTCTGACCGCAAATGGAAGACATGGAGATCGACGCGCCAAGGTGCGTGTACATGTATACGTGGCAGTGTATCTGTGCGGACGCACGACACGAGATGCCCAAGGGACGATGCACCTTGCAAATGTAGCAAGCTCCACTCGTACGTGGTAGAGCTTGGGCCATGGGATCGAGCTGCACGCCAAGGCTAGCTTGGGCCTTGGGAGTAGCAATCTTGTTTATATAAAAGTAAACTCCTTGCTTCATTTTTGGGTCTTGTTTTGGATTTACATGTATCTATCACAACCCGCGTGCATTAAAGTGGATTGTAATGAAATTAAACTAAATTCTATTCAAGAGCTCATGAGATACGGTTAATACATACATCACTACTATTTCTACTCAACCAGATATAGTACTAGCTTAATGCAGAGCATGCCAATAACTAAAGAGAAACCCGATTCTAAGCATTTAAAAAAAAATTAATGCAAGAACCAAATAATAAATTCGCTATACTACATATAGGGTGGATGATCACTCTCTTAAGCCCAATCTGAGTTACTCATGCAGCACATGGGGGCATATGCCCCCTAAGGGAAAATTTGGTGGGAGAGCAAATTCTACGCAAGAAAGTGTTGAATGAAGCACCACCAGCTGCAGGAGGCGCGGCGCCGGCCTCGAGGTCTACCTCCTCGTCACGACGGCGTGAGACTCGAGCGGCGTTCATTTGGCGCGGGGCGGGCGATGCTGCTTGGCACGCCGTAGTCGCCTTGTGCTCCTAGGGGCGCCGTTCGCCTCGGTGTGCACCAGCCAAAGAGGCCTCAATACCGGGCGGCCGCCAACCACCGGAGGGAGGACGGCGGATCCTAGGCGCCCGTTCTCCCACAAATTCGTTGTCTCTTAATCGGATCCGTTGCCTCCATGGCGGATTCGGTTCTCCTGACCGGATGTAGCCGCCCGGAGGGTGGATCCACCACCCCCAAGTCTGGTTCGTCGTGGTGTGCTTGGCTGAGCCGCCGGTGCCCTCCACCTTCTCAAGCGGCGGGATCCGACGACCAGATCGACGGCCCGGGCATTCTACCTGTCGATGGCCGTCTTGGTGGCACAAAGAAGACACACCGCGGCGATGGCGGCGAGCGTTAGGAGTGCCTGGCGAAAGCATTGTTTGGTACATTTTGTGCCGACACCGGCAACAACGACGCTACTGGTGCCGTGTCCCTTGTTGGAGGTGTTGTTGATGCACTCCTACTCGTCGCCGGAGACCTTGCAAGGAAGTATCTCATGATTCGGACCTCACACCGCCAGCATATCTGATGTCGGCGGGAATACCTCACGCCGTTCGCGCATAAGCTACAGGTGCGGGTGCCCAAGGTGGAGGTCGAAGAGGAGAGGATGGGGTCGCAGATCCGGTGTCGACTTCCCGTCTTCGCTAACATGACGACGGCGGCCGTTGCTCACACATTCTAACAGTGAGCAACGATCTCTCTTCCGCTGGGGACTAGTGCTTCTCCAATGGCGACCATTCAGCGTCGCGATGCACCCTAGCGACCCGTATCACACAGAATCAGCGGCATATCAATCGCCAGATCTGATCCACATTCTGGTTTTTGGATCAAGCGTGGGCCGGTTTGCCAGGTGCAGTGGAGGATGTCTGGAAGGCGACATCACTTTGCCTTTTGTTCTGGCGCGCTGAGGTGGGGTGTCCATGGATCTCAATTCTTTGACGCTATGGATGCGAGTTGCTCTTTAGTACACATATCTTCATGTACTAAAGTTTTTTTTTTCTTAGATTCTGTAATAAGTTTAGCGGTGTGGGGTCACGTAGAGGCTTTGGCCGTGTGTGTGTTACCGCAGAGGTCGAACGTAATTTCATTATCTAAAAACATATATAGGGTGGATGAAACGATGAGGTATGTTTTTTGAGCAACTAGAAATGATGATTGGTACGGTTGATTTTTTTTTTTTTTTTTTTTTTGAGCAGAGATTGGTACGGTTGATGATAGATGGATTACTACTTTAGTTTTTCGGTGGTCCGTATGAAACTAGGACCCTTGTGTAATTCCAGCCCACCGGCTAGCACGAGGGCCCACCTGAGCGTGCCCAGTGCAGTTAGTTCTTCTTGGGAAAAAGTCCACTTTCCCTCCCCCAACTATCACCAAAGTTCACTTTTCCTCCCTCAACTCAAAACCGGGCCAAATCGCCTCCCTCAACTTTCCAAACCATGCAAATTACCTCCCTCGAGCGGTTTTGAAGGCGGATTTGCTACAGTAACCACGGTTTGCTACAGTGACAGCGGGTTTGCTGTAGTAACAGTAACTTTGCCTTTTTCTTTTTTAAAAAAAATCCGGTTGAATCTTTGAAAAATCATAGTAAATCATAGAAAAATCATAAAATAAAAAATCTAATTTTGTTAGACTCCACATGATTAGATCTACACATTGAATATATAATATGATATGCTTTAGTATAAAGTTTTTTTTGCTCTGAAAGGTTTTATCTTATTTATTTATTTATTTATTTGAATCTTTGAAAAATCATAGTAAATCGTAGAAAAATCATAAAATAGAAAATTCAATTTTGTTACACTCCACATGAGTAGATCTACACATTGAATATATAATATGGTATGCTTTAGTCCAACAAAATAATTATAGAAGTTGACGCTACGAATTATTTCAATTAATTACACAAAAGCATAGATCTAAAGCTACAACAAAAATTTTGTACTAAAGCATACCATATTATATATTCACTGTAGAGACATACGCATGTGGAGTCTAACAAAATTAGATTTTCTATTTTATGTTTTTCTATGATTTACTATGATTTTTTAAAAGATTTAGCCAAATAAATATAAAAAAAAAAAAGACAAAACATTCGTAGCAAAAACTTTGTACTAAAGCATATCATATTATATAGTCACTGTGGTAGATCTAATCATGTGGAGTCCAACAAAATTAGATTTTTTATTTTATGATTTTTTTGTGATTTAATATGATTTTTCAAAGATTCAACCGGAATTTTTTAAAAAAAAGAAAAGGCAAAGTTACTGTTACTACAGCAAACCCGCTGGCACTGTAGCAAACCGCCGTTACTGTACCAAACCGCTTTCAAAACCGCTCGAGGGGTAATTTGCATGGTTTGGAAAGTTGAGGGAGGCGATTTGATTTTGAGGGAGGAAAAAGTGAAGCTTTTGGTGATAGTTGGGGGAATGTGGACTTTTTTCCTTCTTCTTGCTCTCCATCTATTCCCCATGTCGCAGCCCATCAACATATTCTAGCCCAACAACAGCTTTGCCACCGTCCGCGATGCATGGGCCCATCTGCTCAAAGCCCAACACGCACCGCTTTTGACGAGCAGTTCTGCTTGGTGTCGTGCTGACGACCGCTGTCCGTTTCCAGATACTCCTCTGCATTCAAGCTTCACTCTCCCTCCGCCACCACTCAGTAGGCCCGAGACGATGAGCCGGGCGAGGCCCGAGAGAGGAGAACGCCGGATCGACGCCGCCACCGACTACCTCGCCCAGTACGGCTTCGCCAAGCCCCAAATCCACAAGGTCATCACCGACCTCCTGCAGGTAGCTGCCTGTTGCCCCCCCCTTCCCCAGAAATCCTGCTTGGCGTGGTCGGTGTGCTTGCCATCGAGTAGCGATAGGGTACTCTTCTGTCCAAGATTCTTGCCGTTTCGCTGTCTATGGAAGTATATATGGACGCGTTGAAATTCTTGTGCTGGTGGAGTAGAAATAGAGGTAGTAGCACTGTTCACTGCCTTTTGGATTGGAGCCTCGCCTGAGGGCTGCCGCCCAGCCATGTCGATCCAACTCTAGGAGTGCAAAATCGACGGCTTGGGGGTGCTGCCTGGCCCAGGCTTGTTTCCCAGGCCTCCATCCAAACTAGCCAGGCAAGATTTTCCTTTTTTTTTTTTTTTGGGGGTGGGGGTGGGGGGGGGGGTGGTGTGTGCTGGAAATCTAGCTCGGTGGAGAACATCCAAGTACATCTGGATTTTTAGACAGGCGTGCTAGTGAGAGGACCTGCCACTTTTTTCATGATTAAAGAGCTGATTCATTGATTGTTCAAATTTTGGAAGAGATTGAGGAATTCATTTTCATTTCTGACAAATGCTTGACTGAGGAATAATGAATACTAACTAGTTTGTCCATGATACTTAATGATACAGACGTATGGGAGAGATGGGTGGGTGTTCCTAGAGGAAGGGTCATACGGTATCGTGCGTGAAAAACTTGTGGAACAACAGGCGCAGCAAAATCAGGTGAACTCCCTTTCTTCCTCACCTGTACGTGTTGTGTTGTCGCTTCTCTTGATTTTTTTTTGAACAAAACAGGAGGGGTGCAAACCCCTACTGTGCTTTTATTGATAACTAAACGGAATAAAGTCTTTTACAGGGTTGTTGTAAAAAAAAAAAGTCTTTTACAGGGTAGGCTCACGAAACAAAGAAAGTTACAAAAAGAAAATAAGAAGAATTACACAAAAGCTTCTAGCCATAAATCAATCGCTGGATGGTAGGAAGGCTTTGCTCGTAGAATAACTAGAGCAAATTCAGTTTTGAAAGTAGACTTGCACTGTTGAATGGAATGTGGTAGACCTCTGAAGATCAAGTTATTTCTGCAGGCCCAAATATTCCAACACATCGTAATGATGATTTCCATGGAGACGCTTCTCTTGATTTGCATGCCATTGTTCCTGAAATTTACATCTTTCTTTTTTAACCTATGAAATGTATATCTTAGTTGTGCACAGAATGTAGAGTTGTAGCATTGATCCATAGATATGTATCTGTGCTGCATACATTCCTTTAGAAAATTGAAGGCCAGAAGCATTTTCACTGGCTTATGATCCAAGTAACACAGACACCTTAGGATAAATATTTTTAGGCAACAACGTAATGTTCTAAATTTTGCATATTCATGGATATGCATCCATACGAAGCTCTCAACCCTGTCACTGTCAGCATTTCCAAACCTGCTTATAATTAATTACTATGACAACTCGCAATGAAACATACAATATTATCATCAAAATTTTATACTAGTCATCAACAAATTGTCGAGAAAATCTGCTCGTTTTGATAAAATTACTTTTGTGGGATTTATTTTTGCCATCTAGAATTTTTTTTTTTCAAATGGATAGACTTTCGTTTTGCAGAAACAAGAAGCAGCTGGTATAGAAGAGGCATCACCACAAAAAGGTATGGAAGTCCCATGAGTGCATGGTGAGTCACCAAATGAATCTCAGTCAGCCCCTGAAGTGCAAACTTCTGACAACAGTTCACCTCCCCTGGAATATGTACTGTCAGTGCCTCCAGCAAAAGGACCCTGCTATGGATGGATTAGTGAAGCGTCCGAGACTGAGAGTGAACCAGAGGATGGAGAAATGCTTTCTGATGCAGAGCCTGTAATTTTCACCAAAAAGGATATACCAAATCCTGTGGAGATATTGCCTTCTAAAAGGAAGTGACCAAGTAGATGGGATGTGCACCCTAACTGGTAAAGATTCTGACTCGCCCACGCCCTTCTCCTTGGTATTGCTGACATAATTGTTGTGACTAGTTCTTTTACTGTAACATGTTTTAACCGACACTAGCATAACCACTTAAGATGACGATCCATATTATATTTATTTCTGTAACGACAACAGTTTAGCTTTGGAGCTTCATCTGAATGGAATGGTCCAAACCCTGCATAAAAAAATGTGAATTTGGTTAGATGTATATACCTTCTCTGGTTTCACATCAATGTGTTTAGGTTGATACTACTCATGTTGATGAAAACCAGAACCTTGTTTTCCAGTTCTAATCGCTGATATCAACTGCACCGTTTGTCTTGTGAGCATCAGAGATTAGGACTGAGATGAAAGTTGCAAGATGGTGATTGGTGGGTGGCCTTTAATGATCAACTTTCACCTATATCAAGTATGTATATGGTGTATCTAGCTGAGAGCATCAGGCAGGATCAAATGTAGCTGCTGATTGCTTGCAGATTGACAGTAGAATGCAGATTGCTGTTGTTTGTGTCCGAGCCAAAAAAAAAAAAAAAAAAAAAAAAAGAAAAGAAAAGAAAAACTGCTGATGTTTGACAGTGTGCACTTTATACTTGTGGAGAATTGTGATTGGTCGTGTATTCGTAACTTGATGGTATTTTCTTTTTAGAATCTAACGGGTCGATTTTCTCTTTACTGATTAACTTTGGTGGTACAAGTTGATAGTTAATTTCCGTGGCTAATTGGTTTGGCATTCCGTGAGGATTAAATCATATATAAAAAATGGCCACCATACCAGTGTCTGAATAGTACTATAGTAGGACGAGAAGTGAAACTACGAAAGCACTCGCAAGGAGGTCAGGAGTAAAATGGACTCTTTGCACAGCGGGAAATCTAGAGGTGGTTCATTCCGCCCAGAAATTGCAGAATGATTGCAAAGTTATTGTGGCTCCTGTGTAGTCAAGTAGTGTACACCCATTTCCCTATTTGTTTGTGCTTCTGATTGGTTTCAGTGCCACGGAAGGATAATTTGTGTTTCATATGCATTTTGAGTTTCATATGCAGTATTGGAATTGATGATGGCTACATATAGATGATCGCACATTTCTGTGACTATGGCAGTATAGTTTCCCAAACTCTTCCATGGAAATGTAATTTTTGTATGGGTCTGAATGATTTTGTATCATGATTTCCTAGAATGTACTGCATAGCTCAAATTAATTACAACAACTACCACACTCATGAATCTGAGTAATCTACACATAAGTAGCAGGTGGTGTGTGTGCGTGTTCACATCACTTTTATCTGCTGATCTCCCTTTAAGTTTCAGTATAGAATTATAAAAGTTATTAAATAGTCTAAACCCAACACTCCGGAGTAGAGTTTTGAATTTGAGTAAGCTCTACAATTTTTTTAAAGCTTTTACATAAAAATAATATGTACTTCAGAAAACATGTGTTCAGCGATAGAAAGAGTGGTGGAAGATAATAGCATGTGAGATTCAAATTTATTAAGTTCCGCAACCTTATCCTTTTCACCCTTGTACTGTACTGCAGGTCAAGTAATGTCTTTACCTCAGTGATGAGCATGTGCGCGTTGGTACACTATCAAATAATAATGTCATAACTCTTGTTTATTCTTGACAGAAGGCCAAGCTAACTTTCATCGAGTTGTGACATGCCTACGCCTGCAGTCCTCAACTCGAATCACCAGATGCCAGTAGTCTGGAGTCTAATTCGATTCCAATCTATAGCGTTATCTCCTAGTCTCTGTAAACATCAAGGCTCCAGCAGCACTTACATGTGACATACACTCCAATGGGTGGTTAAGGTTAGGGCTACATCCATTCTCCAACTATCTAGTGTGAATCTGTGAAGTGTAGAGTCTATAGATAATAGGCAATAATAAGTAGTAAGAAATTAATTGGCTCGGGTTCTTGATGCTCATAGTCATAGTTTTTTCTACTAATAATTTTGGTGTTGTAAAATTTGCAATGTTGCCAAAACATTTGTCTGGCACTGAGGAACCAATAGAAGATCAGTTTATTCAAATCACAAAAGGTGGCATACATAAGTTTTTTATTTAGCTTCAAGTAGTGTTCTTACAGATGTTTTTTTAACATGGAAATGATGTCCAATACTCAATAACTGACGCCAAATCTTTGGCCATCAATACTTGGATACAAGGTGGAATATTGTCCTGTAAAGGATTAGTACCCGGACTCAAACTTGCATTGCCCCTAGGGAAGCTAGGCTATGAGCGACCAAATTAAAGAAACGAAGATTGTAATTAAGTTACCACTCGTGAGGTGAAATTACAGGAACCAAGATTAATGTAAGATAGATACCACTCGTGAATCGTGATTGCAAACTTACTGTGGCTGATGATGCATAGTCAAGCAGTGTAAACCCGTTTCCCTATCTGTTTGTGCTTCTGATCGGTTAAGTTCAGCGGGAGGCCGGGAAAAGCCTAACTTACTATGTCTGATGATTGCACACTTTTTTGTGAGTATATGGTAGTAAGGGGTCGAATGCATCCAGAATGTTAAGGACTTCAAATGCATCCACAGAATGTATGGGTCTGAATGATTTTGTATCATGATTTCCTAGAACATACTGCATAGCTCAAATTAATTACAACAACTACCACAAGAATCTGAGTAATCTACCCATAAGTAGGAGGTGGTGTGTGTGTGTGTGTTCACATCACTTTTTATCTGCTAATCTCCCTTTAAGTTTCAGTATAGAATAATAAAAGTTATTAAATAGTCTAAACCCAACAGAGTGACTCCGGAGTAGAGTTTTGAATTTGAGTAAGCTCTACAATTTTTTTAAGCCTTTACATAAAAATAATATATACTTTAGAAAACATGTGTTCAGCGATAGAAAGAGTGGTGGAAGATAATAGCATGTGACATTAAAATTTATTAAGTTCGGCAACCTTATCCTTTTCGCCCTTGTACTGTACTGCAGGACAAGTAATGTCTTTACCTCAGTGATGAGCATGTGCGTTGGTACACTGTCAAATAATGCCATAACTATTGTTTATTCTTGACAGAAGGCTAAGCTACCTTTCATCCATTCGTTCTATATATATATATCTCTATATCAAAAGACCCCTTCTGAATACATCCATCCACTAGGTTAGAACTGCTACGACACAACAAAGTCATGCAAACTTACCATTGTTGTTGGTACCAGAAATATCCACACTTATATACCACGAGACATCTTTCGTAACTACCAGCATTTTTTTCTTTCTTATGCTTCATCTCGGCTATGAAGAAATTAGTATGTGATTGTGAGGCATCAGGAAGCCCAGATGCACCGACGTTTTCTGAGAGCCAAGCAAAACTAGAAGGCAAGTGGTCTCCGGCCAGCCCGTCAATGACTTCGGTCCCACACGCGCGTAAATGGCAAACCATTGGTTTCTTCCAGGCCAATGGTGGTCGAAGTCGGTGAAGCGGCGGTCGATGTTGGTGTTGATGTCGCCGATCTGACGCACCGTGTCCGCCGAGAGCTTCTGGATTTCTGCCAGAACTTGTTGCATCTCCGTGCTCATGTCTGATTGAGTTTTGCGGGTATAGGTTTGGGTGATTCGTGGCTTGGGAAAGATTGGTGGTGGATGGGGAGGTGGTGGTAAATCTCGATCCATTCCAATTCGTCGATTCACTAGCGTGATCAGGAATTGCGGGTCTCAGGACGATGAACAGCTAGCCTCTCGCCACCGAGTGGAACCAACCGAGATCGTTTGCAAGCAATTCTAGAACCGGAAGAGAATCGCCAGGAGCTGGATACCAATTGTTAGTTGCCGTGATCTGGAAGAGGGAATTTGGGGTAGTTAGACGAGAATTGGGGATAGATCAGACAGCACAGAGCAGAGGTAGGATTCAGAGGAAAGATTAACGAGTTTGACTTGTTCAAATGATAGATGGTTCCCTCTCTCTCACGGTCATCTCCCTTTTATACATGGCTCAAGGCCTGGCGTGATTCCGCAGACGCAGCTGCGTTGGCACATCCGAATCACGCCCACTCGGGTCCACTCGTCAGTGTGTTGGCGCGCCGGGTCCTGTTCCCACGTCGTGGTTCCAGTTCCAGCTGCTCGCCCGCAGCCTGTGTTGCGCCTGGTCCGTCAGCGTCGTGGTTCGGGTGCCCATCCTTGCCGCTGACATAAACGATCACTCGCAGCGGCGGAGCTTGCACCTAATAAACCCAGCAGAGATAACCATTAGAGAAAGGAAGACGCAAAAGGGAAGGGTCTGACAGTGGGGTGGAGTTGTCAGGTTACACTTGGACGAGTTGGATGAGCTGTCGCCAGGCTGTGGCGGATTGGCAAAAGTACTTAAGGCTCAATGTTACAGACAGCAGGAGAACCGCAATACTCACCTTTGTTCTCTTAACTCTTTTCTCTGTGCATGAAAAGAACTCCGTTCTCTGAACTTTCTGAATCTATTCCTCTGTTCCATTCTATTCTGTCCGAATTCTTCTTCTTCTTCTTTCTGAATTCTTCTTCTTCTTTCTGAATTCATTCGATTAATTCCTAGCAGGATTGTAACAGCTAACAGTTTGGTAATCAAAGTGCAGTGAGAGAGGGAATTTTTTTTTTCCTGACATTGCACTTGATCTGGCGCCATCTCAGGACCATCTAAGGTGCAATTAGAGATGGACATGTCTGTGGAGAACCTCTCCACCAAGTTTGACGAATTTTGCCGCAGTTATTATAGTCTAAACCCATCAGAGTAACCGAAGTATAGTTTTGAACCTGAGTTAGATTTACAGTTTTGCTTAGGGCTTGTTCGGATCCATTAACACTAAAAATTAGTAGCTAAAATTAGCAGTGATGGATTTAAAAGATTTGCTAATTAATAAACCTGCTAATTATTGTATTGTGCCAACTATTAATTTCATTATCTGGTTTGGAATTGGGAACAAGTGCAAAACCCATCTTCAACTCACTATCTTGGGGCTACCAACTATTAATATCATTAGACTGTTTGGAGGTGAGAATTGGTACTAATAGTTTATATGTATCTTTAACTCAATAACCAACCACCTGGTTATTAGCAGGTGGATCTAAACAGCCTCCTAGTAAAAAATAGCTAACTGAAAATAGTAGCTATTAGTTATTAGCTAGCTAATCTTTAGTGCTAATAGATACAAACTTGCCCTTAATTTGTTTAGTTAAAGCTGTTACATAATAATAAGAAGTATTGCAGAAAAATGTGAGACCAGCGAAAGAAAGGATGGGAGATAGCATGTGCCATTAAAATTTATCAAGTTCAGCAAATTTATCCTTAATTTCCACCCTTGTACTATCGTGGAGCTCAAGCAATGCCTACTGCAGTGATGAGCATGTGCTGATGTGCGTTAGTACACTGTCAAATATAATGCCATGACTTTTGTTTATTCGTGACAGAAAGCCGTGCTACCTTTCATCTATTGGTGCTATATATCTCTCTCTCTATATATATCGAAAGACCCCATGCTGAATGCATACTTTTGCTACACTGCTAGCTCAGAGAGACGCTAACAGAAATATCCACACTTATATATATACCCTTTGGTAACTAGCTAGTCATCTTTTTCCTATGCTTCTTCTTCTTGGTTTTGAAGAAATTAGAATGTGCCTGTGAGGCATCAGGAATCCCAGGGAGTCCCACGTTGGGGTTGAAAGCACATGTGTCCAATGTTTTTCGGCTTCAATAGAGGGTCAGCCCTTGGGAGAGGTGCACCATGTGCAGTCGCTCAGGCTCCGGTGTTCATCCTCAAGCAAATCATTGGTCGTCGAGGGCCAAGGAAAATTGAGGGCATGGAACGCAAGCGGTCTCTCTCTCAAGGCTCCAGCACGCCAGCCCGTGGAAACAGCAAAACTGCTATCTCTCCCAGGCCCTAGATGACCACGTATGCGTCTACATCTCCGTAAGTCAGAGTATACGTGCGCACCGAAGGCGATTGACGTGGCACTAGCACACTACTGCACACTACTACGTCTCAGCAAAACTGCACTCTTGTGGTGAAAACACAGGAACCAAGATTGTAAGCTACCATACCACTCTTGAATCGTGATTGCAAACTTACTGTGACTGATGATGTGTAGTCAAGCAGTGTAAACATGTTTCCCTATCTGTTTGTGCTTCTGATGGGTTTAAGTGCAGCGGGAGGGATATTGTGTTGGGAACCAATATGTAGATGATTGCAGTAGAGGAACCAATATGTAGATGATTGCACATTTCTGTATGGCAGTAAGGGGTCGAATGCATCCACAGAATGGTAAGGACTCGTTTGGACAATGGCCATAGTTTGCCAAACTTTTCCATGGAAGTGTAGTTTTTTTGAATGGGTCTGATTGATTTCGTATTATGCTTTCCTACTGCATAGATCAGATTAATTAGAACAACTACCACACTCATGAGTCACGTACATGTACGCAGGCACGCAGCTACTAGTTTGAGAGAAGAAGCTCGGGCACATGTAAGTTTGGTGGTGTATGTATGTGCACATATCAGTTTTATCAGCTGATCCTATTAATACGGCATTATATTTTTTTGCGGAACTATTAATACGGCATTATAAAAGTAATTAAATAGTCTAAACCCAACAGAGTAATGCAAAGTGCAGTTTTTCTGAGTAATAAGCTTTACAATTTTGCTTAATTTGGTCAGTTAAGCTTTTACATAATAATAATATGTATTGCAGAAAATGTGACCAGCTATAGAAAGGGTGAAAGACAGCATAGGCTTTCCACACTTTAGATGATTATGAACAGCACTGATATTGAGTGCTTGGCTACGTTGCGTATGAAAAGAGCTCCTTTTTTTTTGCTCTGTGTAACCTGTTTAGGGGTAGAGGGTTAGTTAAGGAGACATCTAGATGTTCTGTTGAGGAGCAGGTGGCAATGTTTCTCCATATTGTTGGTCACAACCAGAGGTTTAGGGTTGTCCATCAAGCTTGAAGAAGATCAATTGAGACTGTTAGTAGAGTTTTCCACCAAGTCTTGTATGCAGTAGGTGAACTAAGGGTAGAAATGATCATTGCACCTACCACTGCCACACACCCAAAAATCATGGGCAACCCCTAGTGGTACCCTTACCTACAGGTACTTGTCAGACTTGTGCTTATCTACTTAGGTTGTAGTTAATACATTACTTGCACTTATGAGCTCACTATTACATTTTTAGGATTGTGTTGGTGCATGTGTTGGCTAGGGTGCCTAGACACATGCAGTAAGCTTTCAGGGGTAGGCACAAGCATCCAACACAAAATGTGATGGTTGCAGTGGACTTTGATCTTAAGTTCACTTTTGTCTTAGCTGGCTGGGAAGGATCTGGACATGATGCACTTATTCTGGGTGATGTTATTGAGAGGCATGATGGGTTCAGTGTGCCTAAAGGTACCACTTGTTCAAACAGGTCAATACTTAGTTACGTTGTCCATGTCATTTAGACACACCATGTCACAATGCACTTTGTTTTGGTCCATTTGTAGGGAAATTCTATCTGGTAGATGCTGTCTACGCTTGCCGCAATGGTTTCCTGCCTCCCTATAGGGAGGTAAGGTACCATTTTTACGAATATGGGGGGGCAGGAACTACCCAACCAATGCAAGGTAACTTTTCAACCTAAGGCATTCATCCCTTAGGGTGACAGTTGAGAGGGCTTTTGGTGCTTTGAAGGGTCGGTTTCGTATCATAGACAACAAGCCTTTCCACACTTACAAGACACAGGTCAAGCTTGTCCTTGCTTGCTACATTCTGCACAATTGGATCACGGGGGTTTGGTGCTGATGACATAGTACCACGGGAGGGGCGGCTTTGAGCCAGCTATTGAGGAGGATGATCCACAACCTCTAGAATCGAGGACTCGTGGTTATGACCAATAGAAGGGACCCGATTTGTGGTGCAATGTGGGGCGGGTAGGGGAATAGTAGGATCTGTTTCATGCCTCGATTCTTGTATGCCATTCAGTTTGTAGACCCTAGATATGAAACTCATGGGATGTAATAATTTTTGGATATGACTGAGACCTCTATGCCCTTATTTCTATCATGATTATCTTTTTTATGGACATTTTTGAGACCAATTATATTTGTTGGTTTTGTTATTGTGATTCTTATCTATTGTTGGACACTTTCCTGTGCATTCTTGTAATCTGTTGGATTTGCAACAAACTAGGATGGCTGGCATTGAGGGTGTTGTTCCTGTTGTTGGTGTTGTTGCACCTGATGTTGTTGATGTGCTAGCTGATGATGGTGAGGTTGTGCCTCCCTAAGAGGGTCTTTATTCTTTGCTAGGGAGGCAATGAGGTGGAACAACAACACCTCGGCTTTGTCCTTAGGAGGGACGGCTCGGCTAGTGTGATGGTAGGGGCTGAGAAGTGCTTTAAGGATAAGGATGTGAATCATGTGTCCAAGTGCACGAAGGAGTACACTGGTGAGGTTGTCGGCCCCACTCAAGTGTACAACGTAACCACTTGAGGAAATGGAGGCGTAGTGGGGTAAGGTGGCCAAGGCGGGAAGGAGTTGAATGGGTCACTTTGGGATTCCACTTTGTCAATGCAATTATGCTTGACATTTACCACTACACTGGGCATTGCAAGGTAGAAATTGAGTCACAACTTAGTTGTAACTACACTTGTCTATAGCATGTTTATGTAATTGTGTATACATGGCTGCTGGATCACCCTAAGGATACAGAGTTCTTGAACACTCCTATCAGATTCTACATAGAGATGGAAGTCATCTTTGGTAGTTCCTTGGCCACTGGTAGGTTTGCACTAGGTTCTATTGAGGCCCTAGGGACCAACAATGCGAACAATGTTGCTACAAAGATTCAGGGCTTCACTCTTTTGTTGCCGACGATCCGAAACATGCCTCTCTCGAGCTTGGGGGAGGGCAGCAAGGCAAGCGAGCTGCTCACTCCATCTGTTGGTGGCAAGATGAAGAGGCCAATCTTTTCTAAGGATGAGATGATCATGATGACAAACATGACTGATGATGTCAACAATGTGGCCAATGCTCTTAGGGAGGCGGCCTGCTCATGTTGACCCTACCTCGTACCTTCTTTGTTATGGAGATGCCCTCCTTCACCACTTGAAGCCACGATAGCTGCACAGACCTATCTCTTAGAGAACAAGTCCCTTGCCACTTTGGTTTCATCAATATGATGCCCCCACGGGGACATCTAGCTGAGGACTTACTGTCTAAGAATTACTATGAGTAGTTAAATGCGGTGGGGATGGATTAGAGGGGGTTGAATGGAGATGTATAGTTCCTCCACCTCCCTAACCACTCTCTCCTCTTTTGACCACACTTAGGTGTAGGTTGTAGCTTTTCTGTAGCTAACTTGGTGATGGCGGACATGTTCTCTTGGGTTCTATTTTGGATGAGGGTGGGTACATTTGGGTAAATTGGTAGTCTTTATGAATTTCAGTTGTTGTAATGCACTTTATCTTTGCCTCTGTTGGCGACTTCATGGCTGAAACTAGCATTTGTTTGCCTTATGTTTATTTCTCGATTCAGTATTACTTATCCGGATCCTTATGCTATTTGTTATGTTGTTGCTATTACTCTTGGTGGACTTAAGTGAGGAGGTAAAATGGTATGTGATGCAAATAGAGTCTTGATATGGCTGCATTTTTGAAGTTGTTCATGGTTTTTGTCTTCCCTGCTTTGGTTTTACATGTACGTCATCAAATGCGGAATCATTAGCCGCTTGGCAACAATTGGGAACAACCCAAGCCGATGGTTGTAGGATCATTTGGGCCTAGAGGGGGGTGAATAGGCTGTTTCAAAATCAACTCGAAACACAATCGGTATCGGCGACAACGCCGCTCGTACCTAGCGGCACTATCACTTCAAGCGCACTTCTTTGCTCCTCTAAGAGGCACTTGCCGCTCTGCGAGAAGATATTAGTTCACAGTTCAAAAATTTGTCCATCGAAATTTAGATCGGGTAAATTTCTAGCTTATTGGACGGTAAATATTGTGAGATCAAGAGCTAAAACAAGTAGATCGAGTGTGTAACAACGTAGATCGGCCTCAAACCCTAAATCTTGTAACACCCGGTTTTAAGAACAAAAACGGATGATGCTATATGTGAGCCACGAAGTCAAATCTCACATATAGTTTACAAATAAATGGAATATCAATTCACAATGCTTAGAATATAACGAACATAATATAAAACAAATAACCTCACTAGCGGATGCGGAAAGACTCTTCAATCTTACGGTGTAGGCTCCACGAGGGGACCGGTATTTGGTTGATCACAAGCCTAACTTCTTCCCGAGGTGTGGGGAAATAGCAAGGGTGAGTCCATGTCGAACTCTCATAAGCATAGCCGGGGGGTTATGAAGGCTCGAGAAGGCGACCTTTGTTTTAAGCTGCGGTTGCTTTTAGAGTTGGTCAACTTTTAAGCTTAAGCGGTAAAGGAATCCCAAACCATTATTCACACTTGTGGACGGATATCATCATCAATTTAATATCATCAGTAAAAAGTAGACACACAATTCTATCCATTGGTGTTCCAAGGCCGTTCATGACCGCGAACACGGCCGGTGACATGTCGGTTTAGTTAACTCTGCTTGTGAGAGGTGTACACTTTCACTACGGGTCATGGTTTCCACGAGTAGGTTCTCGACTCCTAACCAAGTGAAGACCATATAAAGTCGTTCAAAGACCCTCCTAAAAATATTGAATGGCCAATGAGCTACAACCCCGTTTCTCCCAATTCGGCAAACCACCAACAAAGTTAGGTAGACCCCTTGAACAACCAAAGTCGGAGCCATGCGACCCCCATAGCTGTCTTTGTATATCCCGGATATCCACGAGCGGATTAAGTCCTTATGGAGAGCTAAGAGCTTCATAAACAACAGCACAAGCTCTTTTAAGCCCTATGTACCATGGCATCATCAACTAATCATCTCGATTTAATCCATAAAGCAATAAATAAATAATGTGTGTTGGTTGCGCTAGCAAATTTACTACCCAAATGCATAACCCATAGGAAACAAGGATCAAGTAATCAAGACTAGGTAAGTCCTTAATGGTAAACAAGGAGGACACATGCATCATGAGTTAATGATTAAAGTGTATGGACATCAAGGATGATCCCAAGCTATACTTGCCTCAAATTCAGATCCTTTCTTCAAGTCCAATCTTTCAAGAACTTCTTTTCGATCTCCTTCTTCTAGATCACCAAGCAAGGCTCATCGATTTGAGCATTACATAGTCACAAAGCACCACACATATATCCGAGCAATCATACACGAAGCAAACAATAGATCTAAATTAGAACAGTACACCAATCAATGAATTTGAAAAGCTTATAAAACGATTCTACATGTCGCTAAATCACACAGACGCGAAAAGCACTCTAATCGGAGCATCGACGGAAGAGAGACAATTTCTGAAAGATTTGCTTTTAAAAGAAAACTATGAGCTTATTTATTTTAATTACATAAAACATAAGATATTTCAGAGAAATATCTAAATTGAAACTAAATCAATTTTATATTTGATTTGAAAAACAAAGATAGACCTAATATTATTTTTACTTAGAAAGATCGAAGTGCAAAGACTAATTTGATTTTAATTGAAAAATCTAGTTGCATTTAGATTGATCAAATTATCATTTTATTTGAAAAGAAATAGAAGTGGTTAAACTATATATCCTACTAAGCTGTAGATCACGTGATTACAAGTCTAAAGCAACTTGACAGGAGCAAAACTGAAATAGATCACGTACTGTTGATGTCATCACATTTGTGTATTTGTGGATTTTGATTTTTTTCTAAAGGAATACGGCAAGAAAACGTGTGATGTAATCATGATGTCTTCAAGCTTGCAATTAGTTTTGCAATAGCTAGCAAAGGACCGTGCGTGGAAATATGCATGGCGAGACTAAGCAGTGCCGAATGATGGCCACAAGGCATAGAACGAATGAACAAAACAAACAGCTAGATATGATGTGATCAAAATCTAGCAACAGAATGAAACGGATCAGCTAGCTAGAGTTGTAGCAAGGCACCAAACACAGTTACGAGCATGTATGCAGATAAGAACACAAACAAGGTGCTCACCATGACATATAACGACAGATGACCGGAGTTCTTCAACTGCAAGAGATGGACGATGGCTGAACTTGCAGATGGTGAATGGCCTATATATGATGTTTCGTGAAGAGCAGATGGTTCATGGCAGATCGGAATCCTCTGGCTGAGCAGAGAAAACTTGATGGCAACGTGGGGCTTAGCAGGGTGGCTCGGCTCGACAGCTCCTGTAGAGAGTTCGATCGGCTATGGCGTGAGCAAACAGAGAGATAAAGATAAATAGATGAAGGCATCAAAAGCTTTGTAACCTCGACGCAGAACTCTGGTAACAGGTTGCGACGTCGGCAAGGCAGCAGTCCACGGGCACGGTTACAGGTCCAAACTTGACGAGATCCCGATTGTGGCGTCGGCCCTTGACTTGGCCAAGACGCTGCTGTGGCCTGGCTTATATAGGAGAGAGGCACGGTACGCGTAGTAATTGTGGCCGGGTTGGTGTCATCTTCAGCCTCGGTTACGAACACAGGGAGCAACTCGATTGATGAACGATGACGCTGGCTTGGGCTGGGATAACTGCGAGATCAGCAGGGCTGACTTGGGCTGAATTGGAAAAAGAAATAGAGAGGAAAAGAAAAACACTTTTTCTTTTATTTGAGCTTTTTTAAAAATAGATTTTCACAAGGGATTTGAAATCGTTTTTAATTTCAGTCAAAACCAATCATCACAAAATAAATTCAAATGCACCAGCATGAATGCACAACCATGTTTCTAAACCCTATATTAAATTTTAATTTAATGAAAAATATTATTTACCTATATTTAATGAGCACAAAAATACATAAATAAATCATTTTATTCTATTTTCAAAAGCGGTAAAATTTGGGGTGTTACAAATCTACCCCCTTAAGTTGAATCTCGTCGAGATTCGGAAGATAAAGATCGAAAAAGATTGAGATTCTCCGTCTTCGACACTTCGTAAACTTCTCGAATAGTTCATTTGTCGCGGTAATGACTTTGCCATAGTCTTCTTATCCTCATAATGTTATTCCAACTGACTTGCTGAACTATTTCCAAATGGGTACTCGAACCAATTCCCAATTAGTCTTCAACTATTAGGCCACTTCTCTAGAGCTAACATACTCCTCTTATCCACTCTGTTTATGCTTCTCATAGAGAGCACCGAAAAATTGGGCAAGACAAATTTTTTATTCCCATTGATTCCAAACTACATCACAATAACTCTAGACATGTCCACCTCTACGTCTTCTTAGTCCATGATCTCGAATTTCCTACTTCATACATCCTTTACTAGCGGTAACACTCAAGTTCATAGGTGTACTCCTAGGTGTAATGCGGTTTGCAACTCTACTTCATTATCTCTAGCTCTTGTTATCGGGTGGTCAACAACGGTAGCATCAACATGGATAGATGATCATAAACGAGGGTAATCAAAAGACAAACTCACAGCTTCAAGATACCTCACAACTTGAAGATAGATTGAGTGAAACAAACACATGAGTTTAAACCACTACTCCCCTTAAGAAGAGATAGACCGGAGGTAACCAGGGGAGTAGCTCTCATAACCTTTTAGGTACCTTATCCCCCATATAGACCTTCCAATTGATTAGCATGACTTTCTTGATCCAAAGTAGGTTCCATTACCAACTTGCAAACATGACTACGGTCGAAATACTCAAACTTGAACACAATTCCATGGTCCTTATTGTTACTTCCACTTAACCATTGTGATTTCTCTAGTTCTAAAGTGAACTTTATTAACTTACTACTAGCTACATAGTGTTAGTGGCATCACTTTCGAATTGCAAACACAACTTGTTCTTGGTGTCATCCGAACCTTCTTAACATAACTATCCTTTACTAAAGGCATCAACAAGGCCTTCTGCATCTCTAGATGGTAGCACCTTTTCCAAGTCATAACATTTGTTTAGCTCGGTCCAACTAGAACATGCAACTCTAGACCAAATTAGTAGTCCTATGATTTCTTATAATCCACGTAGACATTACTCTTAAAATCCATGTAACTACCGCATGGCGTTCAATTCGGATAGTACCTCCAAAATCCACATGCTTCACCACACTTAATATCTTCTCTTGTAGTACCATCTGGAGAGACCTAGCCAAACCTTCCTTCATCCTCCAATAGAATCATCTCATTTGAAGGAAACAATCTTTCATACTTGGACGGCTTCAACTCAACACCTCACTCTAGATTTCTCCATGCAATCCACCATTAGAGATGTCATACCTAAGAAAGGATCTTCCTTCAAACTTACTCAGCATGATGCTTATTGTAAGTATTGGAGTTTCCAAATTCATCATAGAACAACTATAGAGACGTCCAACATGCAGCACACTCCTTTATCATCATTGCTAACTTGTTTTGAATTGTAAGTTGAATTCCAAAGTGTTGGGATAGCTTGAGACATAATCCAATCATGTCAAGCACACAAACTCCTTGTAGATGATCCATCCGTCATCAACCTTGAGTGAAAGATACATATCCTCAATGTTCATATCTCAACCGTAAGATAGCTAATCCTCTCGGGTGAAGATCTTGAATGTATGAAACCTTCATGCTCGTAACTTCATCAAGTGGCTATCCCCCTTAAGTAAAAATTACTAGGGGACCAGCTAAGGTAGCTTAAACATTCTCCTCAGTGAGTCATCCATCTTAATGGTCTAATGACTTCCAAAAGAAATTTAGATGCATAAGCTGAACAAGAAATCTGAAATTTCTCGCGAGCAGAAAACCAGCAGCTCAGTAAAACATCAATAATTTGAGTTCTGTTAATCCAATAAGGTCGTGCTTTACACTGTTGGAAAGCTTATCAAATTCTCTACAACTTCCTTATAGAAATCTTCTCCAGATTCGACACTTAAGTTGGTCGAAAACAGCACACAACCGAATCTGTTCCAGATTTCTGACAGTGCAGTTGCATCATCTTGTGATTTTCATAACTCTCAAACCAGACAGGATATGAAGATGATTCTTGCGCTCTAATAAAGATATGGAAGTCTACTTTTGTCCAGAATTATTCCATAATTTTTGCTCATCCAAAGATAGAGGTGTAAGCCAAAGAACTCTAATTGCTCCGAAAAGACAGGATGGGCAGAAACAGAAAAATCAAACCCGACTATTTATTACACTAAATCCTTAAACCTTAAGCCTATGAACTAATGAAATTGTGGATAAACCAACAAGATCATACCACTCAATACAAAGATCCAAGACAAACATATGCATAATAACAATTCAACAAAGCAATAGAGATGCACAAATCAAACAATGACTCAACTTTTGCTACTATCGTTTTGTTGCATAAGGGGGCATAATTTCCTACTTAAACATGGTGTGATTGCAGCGACATCCGGGGTAACATCTTTTTTGTGTGTGGATGGCGGGACACGTCCTCCACTTCATTGATCCTTGGTGGTCCAACACGACTTCTCCACTCATCAATCTCATTAAGAGCTTCCTCATGACGTTCCTTACTTCTGCCAAGCTCTAGTTGACTATCTCCTAGCTTCTGATGGAGGACTTGGATTGTTACGGCCATCTCCTTTATTTGTTCACCTTGCTCTCTTCTAGAATTATCCATAACTCAAAGCGAAATACTCGGTAGAAGTCTAAGGAATCGCTTTCGCTTGTCATCCTTCATCTCTTCATAGTGTTTCCCAGGATATCCCTCCTTATGATGTCTGCTTCTATGCTCCAGTGACTCTTAAACTTAGGATGCGTCCATGTAGTGCATCTATACTCCACTTGAGCATGTTGATCCGGTACCGCTCTTGCAATATATGCACCAACCGAGGATGAAAGAAAGCAAAGACGTCCAATTCTAACTAGGCTTGCGTCCCCTGATCGAAGACGAGGCCGATACCAATTTGTAACACCCGGTTTAAGAACAAAAACGGATGATGCTATATGTGAGCCCCGGAAGTCAAATCTCACATATAGTTTACAAATAAATGGAATATCAATTCACAATGCTTAGAATATAACGAACATAATATAAAACAAATAACCTCACTAGCGGGATGCGGAAAGACTCTTCAATCTTACGGTGTAGGCTCCCACAGGGGACCGACCATTTGGTTGATCACAAGCCTAACTTCTTCCCGAGGTGTGGGGAAATAGCAAGGGTGAGTCCATGTCGAACTCGCAAGCATAGCATAGGGGGTTATGAAGGCTCAGAAGGCGATTAATCGCTTTTTAAGCTGCGGTTGCTTTTAGAGTTGGTCAACTTTTAAGCTTAAGCAAGTAAAGGAATCCCAAACCATTATTCACACTTGTGGGACGGATATCATCATCAATTTAATATCATCGATAAAGTAGACACACAATTCTATCCATTGGTGTTCCAAGGCCGTTCATGACCGCGAACACGGCTACCGACATGTCGGTTTAGTTAACTCTGCTTGTGAGAGGTGTACACTTTCACTACGGGTCATGGTTTCCACCACGAGTAGGTTCTCGACTCCCCTAACCAAGTGAAGACCATATAAAAGTCGTTCAAAGACCCTCCTAAAAATATTGAATGGCCAACGAGCTACAACCCCGTTTCTCCCAATTACGGCAAACCACCAACAAAGTTAGGTAGACCCCTTGAACAACCAAAGTCGGAGCCATGCGACCCCCATAGTGCATCTTGTATATCCCGGATATCCACGAGCGGATTAAGTCCTTATGGAGAGCTAAGAGCTTCATAAACAACAAAGCACAAGCTCTTTCGCCCTATGTACCATGGCATCATCAACTAATCATCTCGATTTAATCCATAAAGCAATAAATAAATAATGTGTGTTGGTTGGCGCTAGCAAGTTACTACCCAAATGCATAACCCATAGGAAACAAGGATCAAGTAATCAAGACTAGGTAAGTCCTTAATGGTAAACAAAGGAGGACACATGCATCATGAGTTAATGATTAAAGTGTATGGACATCAAGGATGATCCCAAGCTATACTTGCCTCAAATTCAGATCCTTTCTTCAAGTCCAATCTTTCAAGAACTTCTTTTCGATCTCCTTCTTCTAGATCACCAAGCAAGGCTCATCGATTTGAACATTACATAGTCACAAAGCACCACACATATATCCGAGCAATCATACACGAAGCAAACGGTAGATCTAAATTAGAACAAGTACACCAATCAATGAATTTGAAAAGCTTATAAAACGATTCTACATGTCGCTAAATCACACAGAGGCGAAAAGCACTCTAATCGAACATCGACGGAAGAGAGACAATTTCTGAAAGATTTGCTTTTTTAAAAGAAAACTATGAGCTTATTTATTTTAATTACATAAAACATAAGATATTTCAGAGAAATATCTAAATTGAGCTAAATCAATTTTATATTTGATTTGAAAAACAAAGATAGACCTAATATTATTTTACTTAGAAAGATCGAAGTGCAAAGACTAATTTGATTTTAATTGAAAAAATCTAGTTGCATTTAGATTGATCAAATTATCATTTTATTTGAAAAGAAATAGAAGTGGTTAAACTATATATCCTACTAAGCTGTAGATCACGTGATTACAAGTCTAAAGCAACTTGACAGGAGCAAAACTGAAATAGATCACGTACTGTTGATGTCATCACATGGTATTTGTGTATTTGTGGATTTGTTTTTCTAAAGGAATACGGCAAGAAAACGTGTGATGTAATCATGATGTCTTCAAGCTTGCAATTAGTTTTGCAATAGCTAGCAAAGGACCGTGCGTGGAAATATGCATGGCGAGACTAAGCAGTGCCGAATGATGGCCACAAGGCATAGAACGAATGAACAAAACAAACAGCTAGATATGATGTGATCAAAATCTAGCAACAGAATGAAACGGATCAGCTAGCTAGAGTTGTAGCAAGGCACCAAACACAGTTACGAGCATGTATGCAGATAAGAACACAAACAAGGTGCTCACCATGACATATAACGACAGATGACCGGAGTTCTTCAACTGCAAGAGATGGACGATGGCTGAACTTGCAGATGGTGAATGGCCTATATATGATGTTTCGTGAAGAGCAGATGGTTCATGGCAGATCGGAATCCTCTGGCTGAGCAGAGAAAACTTGATGGCAACGTGGGGCTTAGCAGGGTGGCTCGGCTCGACAGCTCCTGTAGAGAGTTCGATCGGCTATGGCGTGAGCAAACAGAGAGATAAAGATAAATAGATGAAGGCATCAAAAGCTTTGTAACCTCGACGCAGAACTCTGGTAACAGGTTGCGACGTCGGCAAGGCAGCAGTCCACGGGCACGGTTACAGGTCCAAACTTGACGAGATCCCGATTGTGGCGTCGGCCCTTGACTTGGCCAAGACGCTGCTGTGGCCTGGCTTATATAGGAGAGAGGCACGGTACGCGTAGTAATTGTGGCCGGGTTGGTGTCATCTTCAGCCTCGGTTACGAACACAGGGAGCAACTCGATTGATGAACGATGACGCTGGCTTGGGCTGGGATAACTGCGAGATCAGCAGGGCTGACTTGGGCTGAATTGGAAAAAGAAATAGAGAGGAAAAGAAAAACACTTTTTCTTTTATTTGAGCTTTTTTAAAAATAGATTTTCACAAGGGATTTGAAATCGTTTTTAATTTCAGTCAAAACCAATCATCACAAAATAAATTCAAATGCACCAGCATGAATGCACAACCATGTTTCTAAACCCTATATTAAATTTTAATTTAATGAAAAATATTATTTACCTATATTTAATGAGCACAAAAATACATAAATAAATCATTTTATTCTATTTTCAAAAGCGGTAAAATTTGGGGTGTTACAAATCTCCTCAACAACAACCATATATATGCAATAAAGTGTAAATCAAGCACACGATTTACACGGTGATTTATCCATGATTCAAATTTCGCCCGGCCAGGGCTTGCCTAAGTCCACGTTGTTAAGGTTCGAGAAAAGGAATGAGCTCACCACAAAGGTTTGCCTCTTTGCCTCATTCTCAAGTCAAGAGAGTTAACTCTTGAGATGAGGGGTGATTGTATTAGATGCAAGAGGGTGTTACAAACCTCCCTAGGCTGCCACACAAGTTGGCAAGTGTTGACACCTGTTATAGCATAATATTAGTAGTCAACTAAACATGAAATAAGGGCATAAAATGAATAATCACATAGACTAGGGGCTTGACTAACATAGTTCCACAAGTTTTGGTGATTTATATATTTTCAGGGACTAAACAGGAAAAGACTAGAGTTTGCAAGACATATGAAGCATAAAACATGTAACAAACATATTCCAAGATAGCACCATTGCAAAGAGCTCAACGAGACGATCGAAATGGATATATTGTTTTGCTATATTCAGAGTCCGTAATCAAAAGATATCGATTCTGAGGAATATCGATTCTCTAAAGCGGCCATAACTTTCTCATCCGGACTCTATTTCCAGCAAAATACTAGTCATTGGAAAGCTATCGACGAGATCTACGCACTCACAAAAGCTCGGGCCCAAACTCTATGATGGACTAGCGATCGCCAGGCCCATCCATGGCGACCGCCAGGAGATGGAGTCCTACTCCACTCCGCTTCATAGGTCGGCTTGTTACCGCCATTGTGGTTGAATCTACACCGTTGCCAAGGTCGGTTTGATCTAAGGGTTGTCGTGCATCTCCCAGGGCTATATAAACAGACCCTTGCCCCCAGGGTGAAACCCTAATTCATTTCATTCATTATCTCTTGACATGTTGGTCATTGAGGTGTCCCAATGTGAGGACAACCTCTCCACTAGAGAATTAGGGCTAGACACTCCAATGTAGTAGATTAGCAACTAGAGAGTTAGGGAGAGTTGCAAAAAAAGAGAGTTAGGGAGAGCGGAGCTGCACTCCGGTTACGGAGATGTCTCTGAGTTTGGTATGTCTTGTATCCTTGCTTTGTAAGACTTATGGTTTATATATTTATCTTCTCTATTTGCTTCCATGTCTTTCATATTTGGTTAAGTATAGTTATTATGCTATTGCATGGGATCTCCGCTCGTATTGAGGGCTCTAGTTATGCTAGGTAGCTAGAGTAGTGATCAATAGTGTAGACTTGGTGTCTAGGCTATAGGTTACCTGAGGTTGCGCCCAAAACTACGGATAGTTGTAGTAGCCCCGGAGGTGACAAAACTCGACCGGCCGATGTAGTCCACGGCGCACGGGTTGTTGTTTTCAGAGCTTTTGGCAGCCTTCTCCGACTACCTTCTTCAGTCTTTCTCGAGAGTTGGGGACGGATCTGTTTGCTCCAAAGTGCATTAGTGTAATTACTATCATAGAACCTAAGTAATAGAGAAGTACATAGGAACCTTGATCTCTCCCGCTGTCCTCTCAACTTGCTAGCTACACATTTATCTTAGGAATTTTCTTGTGTGTGATTATGCTTAACTCCTATCATATATCATTTACCCCCTCACTTTAATCTAGTGGTTTGCTAAGTTAGTAGATGCATGATTGTGAATTATTAGATTCTTATGCCAAAGCTTCCATGTGGATACGATACTCTAGAATACTCTCCTAGGAAAAAGCTACAATGGTATTACGTGCGCCTTGCGCAACCTTCATATTCTTTTTAGCACTTAACAAATACCAACATCAAGCTCAAAGGGCGACGCACTATTAGGCTAGGAGCAAGCTCCAAGAGTAAAGAACAAAAACTGCCGACCAAAGTGTGAACCAAGTGCTTCAAAAACAATGTAGATTAGTTGAGCACCTCTCCAATCGAAGGTTGCTGCCTTTTCTCTCAAGAATTGATGGTGGAATCAATGGATTTGCTTGAGGGAGTTGGGAGCACCTATGGAGGGAGAGAGAGTGAGCACTTGGGAGTTTTCTATCGAAATGAGCCGAGGAGGAAGAAGGTGACCGTTAGGGGGTAGAATGGGAAAGGTATAAATACCTCCCAAGCCAACGGTCCGATTATGATTTCGCGATTAAGCGCAACATAATCAAGCGCACTCGCCGCGATAGCGGCTTCTTGTCCCCCCGAAGCGGCACTACCGCTCAGGCTAAGTCAGCTGAAACGGAATTGGTTTGACCTCCGACTTAGTTTGGAGTGGAGATTATGTGGTGTAGAATTGAGCACTTGGTTGCACGCTTTGACACGAAGTTCTAATCCCTCTTAATAGTATGGCGTGTCCTATACTCAAATTTAAAACATAAAAGAATATAAACCTCCTTTGCTTGAAGTAGCATCTGTAAAATGGATTGGGGTACTTCTCCATTAGGTTGCAACATCCTCCTTAATGTATTTCCTGCTTGTCATCTCAATAAATCTCTACGCCAAAACCCACATTAGAGGTTGATTGCACTTACAATGGCCAACAACTATTGGTTCGTGATTCCATGACTGCCATGTCTTTGTCTCGACTGTTGGTTATTTTTTTCCCTATTCCAATTTGCAAATGCAGCCATCAATGACCATAGTACATTATTGAAACCACCACAGTTTAATGCTTAGACAAAAAAATGGGGCTAGTGATGCACAGTTGATTAGCTGAGGCCAAACTGTGAACCATGAATACTCCAATGGTTTACACTCATAATAAACTTAAACTTGTTTTGTTATTTTGATAGCAATGGCAAGGTACTATGTGGTGTTCGAAGGGAGGGTTCCTGGGATTTATTCTAGTTGGCATGAGTGCAGCAAACATGTTCTTCGCTATGATGGAGTTGTGTACAAAAAATACAACACATTTGGTGAGGCACTTGCAGCTTATAGGGCTGCCCAACCATTAGATCCACCCCTTAGCTTCCTCCTTATGTTCAGTTGCCTGATGGTGCAACCGATGGTAAGATTGGGGTGCCGGTGGTCATGGTAAGTTGTGTTGTTCCATAAAACTGATGTGCATATCAGTTGCTTTGTTCTTCCATGATCTCTGGTCTTAGTAATCCAATTGTGGGCATGAATGATGACATGAACTTTGGCCTGTGATGACAAGAATTAGAAGAGGGATGAGCTGCTCCTTTGTGTTGTTACCTTTTGTCCTCCTATGTGTTTTATGTTGTTATTTTGCTTTTTTGCTATTACTCAACTTGCAGTAATGAGTCCTTAGTTACTGACCTAATTACTAACGAGGCTCTTAATTGTAACCATCATTCATTTATCAAACTGTTACTGGTGTTATTTTGCCTTCATTCTATGTAAACTGAACTTTGTTGGTGGTTGTTTGGGCCTGGCTCAATTCAAACATTATCTCAAAGTGGTAGTTGATGGTAGTTTGGTTGTTGGGCATGGATGTGTCGAAAGCAATCAAACAAAAAGATGTTGGGCCTGGATCTGGTGCCAAACCAAATCAGACACACATCGTCTACCATATTTGGGCTGGCCATGTCTGGCCACAGCCAGGCTCATGGGCGGGCCACCCTTTGCGCCCCACATCAAACGCGCCCTTTGTGTCTCTGCAGCCGTACCTCCTTAAACTGGAGTTATATATATGGTGATACTCCCTCTGGTCCTCATTATGTGGTGTATTCTCGTTTTTCATCTGGCCGTATTATCTAGCGCATGGCAGCCAGGTTAACTAAACGTTCGGCAACTAAACTGTTGTATGCGTCCCAGCAAATACGTTGGAGCAAGAGTATTGACGTTTCACATGGCCGGGAGGGCACAAATGTATGCAATGGACGCAGGCGGCGCTGGTGCATGCCATCAAAGGAAATTTAATTACACCTTGATCTTTATGATTAGCCTCCACACGGCAAGCACCAAAGGGAGATGAGCAGGCGGCAGTTTCTTAATGTGTGTCATAGAATTGGTGGGGGCGGACGAAGTGAAGATGCCTAGACGGCTGAAAATTAAAGTGCACATACGTATTGCACACTCAGTGAGGGTGAAAAGCTTGTTGGTTGAGATTAGTTAATGATGACAGGAATTATTTCGATGTCTCTTCGTTCCTTCATGTGACTCGGTTGAGTTTAAGATGATGTGGCAGTGATGTGGCTTCACCATAGCCCAGAGAACTCCCGGTTCTCTTACATAGGTGTAGTAGATGTTTTATGAGGAAACTAGGAGGTTCATCGACCTAAATACAAGCAGATTTAGATAACATAGCTAATCTCGCTAATTCATGAGCTACCTTATTACAAACTTGATTGCAATACATAATGGATATCAAAAACAAACTCTTGCCATAATATGTTACACTCATCATAGATCGGCGCTTATCTCATTATGTCTACAACCACCTAACAGTCTGATTGGATCATGATAAGATTGATCCAATTTGTTGAGCCAAACCAATAATGGGACCTGGGTATATGCTAGAGCTAGGGTCCCCGCAAGACAAGTACATGAAAGTGTGCGAAAAGTCTAATATTTTGAGATTAATAAGAGGTTGTTTGGTTCAAAGAGTCCTAAAACTTTTTAGTCCCGGTGACTTTAAAAAAGCCCTCTAAGAGAGTTTTTTGGGGAGTAATAGAGGAAAAGTCTCTTCTTAATTGTTTGGCTTCTAGAGACTTTTTTTATTTTAGGGACTAAAAAGTCCCTGAACCAAATAGGGCCTAAATGATTCTATATAGTACTGAGGTTCAAAAAAAAAAATCTAGCATATAGGTGTTTCATACTTAGTTTGTGGTTCAAACCCTGGTTTAATTCGAACCCATGCCTGTACGCGATCATCGCCCATAGGGTGCTCTAGTTGTCTTGTGCATATGCAATTAGAGTAGTGAGAGAAAGTGTAAGCGAGGTGCTTAGACTTGATCTTGCCTTTGATTACCGCTTGTTGCACAGATTATCTATGGTAGCCAGCAAGGTAGTGACAGCCTGTCTGGTCTTCATAATCCACCATGTGTTTATAGGCAAGTTCTTAAGGCCATGTACAATGCGGGGAGCTTATAGACAGTTATAGCCTATTTTTTACAAAGCATGTACTCCACCATGCACCAAATCGGGCGCTTATGGGCGGCAGCGACGCTCCGCTTAAGCATCGGCGCCAGGACTGGCTCTGGCTCGATCTTATGGAGGCGGGGGCACTTGGATGCGACACATGCAATTAGTTAGTTGAATCCTAAAGATAGCTAAGCGCCTTCAATCAATTTTTTTTCCATTGTAGCTAAGCACGCGTTTGTTTTTTTCTCTCACCTCCGTAAGAGCCTCTTCACTGTACATGGCTTAAAAAGGTAAGGCCCCAATAAAAGGATAGCTTGTTTAGTGGTGGTTTTATTTACCACTTCTCACATATCACCTAGCATACTTGTCATGTGAATCGTGATTAGTTGTCTTGTCCTCTATGTTTGGATTAGTATCATAGGAGTAAAGTAAGAATCATAGTAATCCTTTGCTCACTCATTGTCCTCCCCTGCTAGCTAGACTACTCTCTTATCTTTATGTCTAGACTTCTTGTTGTGGCGTCATTGCCCATATCATATATATCATTTACCTAGTTTAGTTGGTAGATATATGATGGTTAGCTATCATACTCTTTTAACCATTGTTTCCCTAAGAATAAATACGATGCTACAACAATATTCTATGCGCTTGTGGAATATATTCTTCATGAGCATTAGAAATATCAACCAACATTTCGACTTTGTTGTCGAGGATAGGTTCTATATCTATTTCTAGTGGCGACATTAAGAAATGTCAACAATATCCACCAACTAAAAAGGAAGTTGTGTGGCATTGTGTGTTTGCCTGGCGGTGAGTGGGGTCCACAGGGCCTGCGCCCCGTGAGGAGGAGTACTCTGAGTCGCTGTCTGGCAAGTTAGTCCTTGTTGTGGCGATTCACTCACTAGGAGGTGTGCACGCTATTGGCTTCACAATGCCAAACCCGCAAATGGGTGCCACACTACCAACACAAGATGAGGATCACACAAGCCACGAGCATTCCACTAGAGTTGGAATTAGGCACTCGTAGGAAACCACAACAACCCCTCACAATATCACCTTGATTGAGGGCGCACAAAATCACCAAATCCCCTTACCAATCAATCCACCACCAGCCATCTAGGTGACGACAATCACCAAGAGTAACAAGAATGTCACAATTGCAATCACCACATAGTGTTACTTAATTGAATCACAAATGCAATGCAAAGTAGGGTTTCCCAACGCCCCTCTCAAGAACAACAATCCACCATGCAAATGGAGAGAAGAGAGAAAGAATCCTCTTGGAGCTCTCCAATCAATCTCTAGCACAAGTTCTCTCACTTAATTTCAACGGATCAAGAGAGAGGAGAATGATACTTTTTTCTTGTTCTAGGGTTTGCAAGAGAGAAAGAAAAGTGCTCACTGTATTTCAAAGCATTGTTGGTTGATATAGATAATATGTGGCAGACTGCTGAGATTGTTGTGGACAATTGTCATCGGCTGAAAACCGGTTGATCTCATTCTTTTTTTTTTTTTTTTTTTTTTTTTGGGTATCAACTAGCAATTTTTACTAATTACTTTCACAACGAATAGAGGTGCTTATCTCAACTTCATGGGCAACGAAATTGCACATCCAAAAAGAGTGGTGGGTTGCATTTGAAATTTTCATTAGCACTGATTACAAAGGTATGTGTTCTAGCAGCATCCTTCTTATTCAAAATTAGTAAATTACAGATCGCTGCACAAATTCTAGAATGGTATAGTATGCTAATCAAATAAGTCTTTACTAATAAATGATAAAGTTGTAGAAAAAAGGCATGAATCCTCCACAACTAAAGGCCATGAAAGATCAGGAGTTCATGCCATTCTGAAAGATAGCCTCTCCACTCAAGAGTTGTTAAAAAAAAAAAAAAATTTCTACTTTTGTTATGCAATACTAATGCATACATGCATGATTTGCGCTTGGGAAAAGGTCTACTACACATTGATCATATTAATACCTTATGTACAGGTGAATAAAGGACATTGGTTAATCTGATCATAGGATACCCAATCAAAGGCTCAGAGCTCATTCAGAATATACCCACGATGCTAGAACTTACTTGTTGCAATAAAAAAATTTATCTCCCGTTGCAACACACGGGCATAAAACTAGTACAAAAAATATTTTCCACAAGCCATCTAAATTTGTTCTGCAATAAGATGCATTTAGAAAACACTTAAAATTCTGCATTTGCCTAAGAAAATTCATAGAGAATGTGTTGCAACTCAGAAAAATATGAAAATAGACATGTTTTTTTTTCTGCTAAAATCATGATCTTGGCAGTTGCATCCAAATCCGTGTATCCAACGCCACAACCCACAGGTGCCTCGGATAATAATTAAACAGAAACAGTCAAAAGATATTAACCCCAAAAAGTACAAAAATACACACAGCACCGGGGCATTCAAGAACGCGATGACAAACCCCACTGATGAAGAAATTCAGAGGCCCATGAAGCTGAGAATTATTACTAAACTAATCTGGGACAGAACTTTGCACTCAATCTGCCACGCGCATTCAAGAACTTTTTGCACACTTGGCATCCCTACTGGCATCGAAATAGATGCAATCCTCCTCGCATGTGCCAACTGAATCAAGAATCGACTCGTTGTCACAGATAGAACCTATATGCATGTTACTATGGCAAGCCATGCTCTCAAAGGCAGCGCCACGCCCAATGTACTTCTCTAGATCTGGATGGATAATCATTGCCCCTTCCATTTCACAGTAATAACACCGACCTTTTGCAAAAAAAAAAAAAAAAAAAAGTTATCAGTTCAATAATCTGTGAAAAGAGAAGGTGATTACCACTTCATAGCTTGCACTTCGTTTATAAGACAAAAAAAAAAAAAAAAAGGTAAACCACTATAGCTGCAGTATATATAGCAAAACTGCATATAATCACATGTACACAAAGAAAACTGGTAACCGGCATTTAACAAAATCTGTTCAAGCCTCTACTAATTCTGAGCACGTTCTGAATGTTTCCTGCATAGACGAAGCTCTAAAAGGCCAATATATTTATATGCTGTTGCTGTTTTCAGATATGTATTCATATATGCTGTTGCTGTTTTCAGATATGTATTTATATATGCTGTTGCTGTTTTCAGATACGTATATGCGACATGCTTCATGTGACAATCAAATTAAGGATGGTGGCAATTTGGATGAGTTTGTCTGGAAAGAAAACATACCAGGGGCCTTCTGAAAGATATATTCTGTGACTGGCCAACAGGACAATTCATCAATGGCATCTTCATCATTGGAGCACTCAGCAAAAAAGAGTCTAGGATCTATGGCATGAGAATTCAAAATTCTTGGCCTTGCAAAAAGTTTATGTGACAAAACTGAGTTTTGCTTGGACGCCAAGAAAGCGAGGGGCCATAATGGAGACCGAAAAGACGACCATCACCTACGTTTGAATTGAAGCCACATATAACATGAAGCTCATACTCAGGTCCCTATGCATAAAACATGGTAAAGAAAGAGTCAGTGTTAAATATTCATAATAGTTTATTATTATGATACTTACAAACTGGAGTAAGCACAGAAGAACGCACCCCCATTTTGCTGCGTGTACTTCTTCAGCATGGCATTAACCTTCCTGCAGACAAAACTTTCCTCTTCCTTAAAATCTTTCAGAATGTATGACAGGAACTTGATCCCCCTGCAGAGAGTACAGGACCGATAGTCTCAACTGAACCACTGGGAAGGGAACAGTGTTTAGACAGCAGCTGCATGATGAGCTCCACATGCCACATAAATGACTTCCTCTTATCAACCTCAAAGGGAATCATTGGCCAGGTTGAGACAAAGAAATTTGCAACTGCATCAGGATCCGGGTGGTGCGATGTGGTGGCTGCAGCCTTGTATGCGCCATACTGCCTCAGCATGGTTCTCTCAATGTGTCCACATTGCCTTGCCATTTCGATTGCTCCCCAAAGATTGAGCTCGGTCGAGAGCAGATAGTGCATGGCTTGGTGTTCAGACATCATGCGAAAGCAAGTGCGGATGTAAGCAACAAGGCCATCAAGGGAGCGGCGTGCGACTAGAACAAGGCTCCTTGAGCAGATCATGGTGGTTACAGAGAGCTCTCCTTCTGGTGGGAACATTGCCTTGTACCAGAGAGTGTTGAGCACAATGTTCAAGAAAGGAATCCTCAATGGCCCGTAGCAGTAGCCAGCCTTAAGGAGAGCCCGGTGGTAGAACATGCGCAAGCCATCCGTCGGCAGGCCAGCAAGCAACATGAGGTAGAGTCCATAGATCTTGTGAAGAAGGGTGCTCTGCAGAGATTTTGTGAGCACAAGCGGTGGCTGCAGCGGTGGCTGCTGTTTGTTCTTCAATAGAAAGGATGGCGGTGCAGTAGTAACTCCAATAAGGCTTCGGAGCTTCCGATGGGGCTTGATCAGCAATCCATTGATACTCTCGATGGCTGTACAAGACAGGCAGCCGTCGCCTTGGGTTGTCAGGAGCTGGTGAAATTGGCCCATGCGAGAGGCGAGCGAGTAGGACGAGGGCTCTTGGGTTGGGGTGGCATGCAGCCAAGGCAGCACACTTGAGGGCAGTCTTGGTGGTCCGGGAGCCGAAGGTGAAGCCCCCTGTCAACTTAAGGTCCTCCTCGACGAGCCGCACTGCGCGGAGAAGGTCGGCGTTGGCGAGGCGGAGGTACTGGAGCGCCGCCCAGCCGGGGAGGGCGCGGAAGTAGTAGGTGAGGAACGTGATGAGCGCCACGAGCGAGCGCTCGGCGACGGACATGTCGCGGAGGAAGAAGCGAGACGGCGGCCAGTAGTTGACCTTTTGGTGCCCTTGAGGCCGACGGCTCGGGAGAGCGCCTTCTTCCGTCGCCGCCTGCTCCTCCTCGCTGTCGTCTTCTCCTTGTCGCCGTCGTCATCGGACACGGACGTCGTCACTTGGGTGGGGACGCGGCGGCTGTAGGAGGCGATGGTGTTGACGATGATGTTGGAGACGGATCGGAGAAGCCGACGCAGAGGCCGGCCTTGAGGAGGCGTGGGATCAGCCCTGGCATCTCGTCCACCGGCAGCAGGTCCAGCGCAGCGGCGTAGTGGCCATTGATGGTCTCCAGCAGCGCGGATTTGTTGTGGGAGATGCGCTTCGATCCGTTGCATCTGTAGGGAGGATCGGCATGGGCACGCCCGCTCAGGCGACGTTTCACACCCATGATGGGGAATTTCGCGGCTCGGGGGTAGGGGAGGTGGGGGCTCGCCGGCGCGGCGGGCGGTGTACTCAAGACTGTTGAGGGGTGGGTAGGGCAGGCGGCGGCGCGGCGGGTTTGGGAAGGTCGAGCGGCGGGGCGGAGTATTGGAGGCGGACCATAGATTGGGAATTTGGGTGGGCCCTGCCGTGGAGTGAGGAGCAACTACACAAGGAGCATCAAAACAGGAGAAAATGGGGATTTTGCTCTCCTCATTTATTTTTTTTAATGCTCTTATCTCTGGTACAAACAGTAGTATCCTGCTCGCATAACTCACACCACTACACACGCACACCCCACACACACTACTCTTGTACAAGCGGACCTACAACTAAACTCGGACTAGAAGATTGCGGCCCATCCCGAAATCACCTAGGAATCACCGACCAGACGACGGCAGGTGCGGCCAGATTTCCGTTGAACTAACCACGCTGAAGAGGCAAACGCTCGGATGATCCGAGCGAAGGATGGATGGGAACCCATTGTTCGGTGGGAAATCGTGGGTTGAGCAAGGCTCGAACCCACGACGGCCGCTCCACCATCCGGAGACTAGCTAAACGAGCTAGCGCCGTTCCCTTGCTCTCCTCACTTAGTCACTTGGCTCGTTTGCTTCCTCACTTAGTCAGTCACTTGGCTCGTTTGCTGTTATGAAAGTGGGCTTCGCTCTCTTGCGCTTCTCCTGAGCCCAACATTTGAATGCCCCGGGCCTCGAATTTACTTTTTTTCTTTGTCACCATGGCTATTTTCTTTCCCCTTTTAGGCCAGTTTCATTTGCATTAAATTAAATATGTTGTCACATAGGCATGTTTCATGACATGGCAGCGTATTTAAGGAGAGAAGAAATGAGTTTCATCTAGATCAAACTCTCTTGACACAAATACTAACTCTCTATGAGTTATAGAATGATGCATGTGTACGATGGAATGGAATGAATATGATGGTAGATGTATAAGGTGAATGTTATGAATGTAATAAGGGGAAAGCCTACTTCTACTTTAGCTCCTTAAAAAATAATCTCTCTTTTCAAACTTGAAAAGACTTGAGAGAACCTGAGTTATATACTGTTCATTTTTCTTTTCTTTTTTCTTTCACTTTTTTATGGAGAGGCGGGCATCTAAGTATCCATTGTTTTCATATCGGACACTTGTCCATTTTTCTTAGTATCCTTTGTTCTTTCTTTTTCTCTCTCTCTCTCTTTATAACTACAACGCAAAGTCTCTTTTGCAGTAAACTTTTGAGAGATAGATAAGAGTAACTAACCTTTAACACCCACGTGTCATCACTAACGTTAGCAGTGACGTTAGCATGATGTCAACTTGGACCAACCTGTCATACCCGGACCCATGCATCGTGGGACGTCTGCATGATGTCATGATGACGTCAGCTCAACCAATCCAGAGTAGCCACATGTCAGCCTCTGATTTTCTCTCTCCTTCATCTTTTTCAAAATAGGATTTAATCTTCAGAAATTCATAGAATATTCATATGAACTCAGAAAATTATGAAACAAGAGTCCAATTTTTTCTAAAATCGAGCTCTATGTCATAGGCTTATCCATGAGTGAATTTGGAGTTTTTGAGTTTCTATTTGCTTCTTTGTGGACATCTATAAGAGTAAACATCACGAATCTACGTTACCATTTCAGTCTAAGGAAGAGGAGTCGCCCCGAGAAGGACGACTGAAGCACGTGAAGGACTTGACAAAAGACCTCGGAGGTGCTACTTTCCCGCCCACCTCGTAGATCCTGTTAGACATGCCATGATAGATTGCTAGCGCTTTACATTTCTATTGCAATGTTATATGCTAGGTTGCATGATTAGAATGCTTGTGAAGCCTCTACCTTGTCGCAACCCATCACCTGCATACCCGCTGACAGATTTAGCCACGTGCTTATCATAATATTTCTGCTATTTGTGCTATATCTCACTTATGTTTATATATGAGAACCGGAATATATGTGTCGGATGGTGACTTTGGTGTCGGGTGACTTGTGATACCGGTGACCGGAGACACTTGGTGAGTGAGATTCCATGTGTGCCTTGGGTGTGTGGTGATGAGCGTTGTGTCCCACTCAGGCGGGATCTACGACGAGGAGTCTTGCCGGGTGATTCTTCTAGGCATCCCCATGTTTGTACAGTACATGTGGTAGGTACATGGTGATTTTCCCCGAGGATCGGGGTGGAGCGCCTTTGTGGAATGAAGCCCTCGAATGGAAGTGCCCTAGGGCACATGTAACCTGAGTTTCCCCGAAGATGTCCACAAAGTCTTGAAATTGGTGCTCACCACACGCCTCCGGCAGGCGGGTGTGCGGATTGCCCCTTTTAATTAGTGAGGCGGTGTCATTATCGCTAGGTTTGTGAGGAGATTAGGGTGGGCAGAGACGGATAGAGGGTTCCCGTCCCGTCTTAGATGGGCAGCACCCCTTGGCCAGGTGTTTGCTTCTCCTAGTCTTAGCGTTTCGGTGGCACTCCATACTTACAGAGTTGAGTGGCAGGATGGCATCGTCAATTCAAGGCCATGAAAGATCTGGAGTTCATGCCATTATGACAGATAGCCTCTCCACTCGAGAGTTGTTACCGCCTTGATTTTTTCTACTTTAGTTATGCAATACTAAGGCGGTCCCTACTAAGGCATACATGCACGATATGCGCTTGAGAAAAAAATCTACTACACAATTTATCATATTAATACCTTATGTATAGGTGAATAAAGGACATTGGTTAATCTGATCATAGGATACCCAAACAAAGGCTCAGGGCTTGGCAAAGGCCATTGGTTGGGGCTCCCACCCGTGGTTCAAATTATGGGTGCGACACATTATCCCCTGGATTTATTTCGGGATTTCCGGCGCTACGCATTAAGCTCGGGGTTCAAATCATGGCTCGCGACACATTATCCCGGATTTATTTCAGATTTCGTGCTACGACAGTGGTAGGCGACGCCCCCGCCGATAGCGAGGCGCCCGTGGTGACTTCGTGAACTTCAAGATTGCCGGCTCAGTCCTTCAAAGGTGCTCATAGGGGTAGGCAAAGGGCGGAGGCAGAAATATTTTATAGGTGTGGCGGATTTATAAAGGTCGAACATAGTATTAGACAATATAACTATCAATTATGTAAGGACGTACTAGAATATTAGCTAAATATTATATTACTAGTTTATTATGTGATCGCAAATATAAAAATAAAACCAAAACTAAAGTATTGGCACGTAATAAAATATCTCACGAGACAAAAAAAAAAAGACAACGCGTTGTCGGCGATTTGCAGCATCGCAAGACAAGCGAAGGGGAGGCACGGAGTCGTAGCCACCGTCACCGACGTGGCGGACTGGCTGTGTCGAACTCGCAACACCGTCAACGGCCGCCGTGTTGAGTTCTCGGCTTCTCACATCAGCACCACCGTCCATCATCTACGGTCCAAGAACCACGACGTTGATCCATCAGATCATCATATTCTAAGAGCTGAAAAAGAATAGACGCCCACGGGCCAAGGCTAGTTTTCCTTCCCCTCCGGTGCTTTCTCATATTCAACACCATGAGAGGCCCATAAGAGAACGAGGAACACGTGTATGAGTGTATCACCATGTACAAATGTGCATGTATTCCAAATATAGCATGTATATTCAGTTTTTAAACTATTTTTAGGTATGGCGGCCGCCAGGGCTCGCCAGATTGCTGCCTCCGCCACTGGGGGTAGGGTTTGTGTATGTGTGTTCATAGGGGTGAGTGTGCGTGCGTGTTGAGCATCTGCGTTGTACTGTGTAATTAAAAAAAAACAGGAATAGCTAATAATAATAACAATGGATCGGATTCAGCGGATGACAAGCTTGTGTTCCCTCGTGGCAAAAGAGGTGGTCGGCGTGAGCATCCGTGACATTCAGAGGCAACAATGGTTACGGTAGCGATGACCTATGAGCTGTTGTGGTTATTATATATGTATGCGTTGGTAGTGGAATGTCTTATATGTACCTGTGCTTTATTTTGGGGGTAACCACACTATTTGTTGCCAACTTTGAATGCTTCATAATTTTGTGGAACCTCCAATTTTATATGATATATCAATGTAAGTTTTTAATGTTGGGTATCTCTATCCTAAAATGCGATCTGCTTGCCTGAAACAGATGGAGTTCATAAAAAAAAGGACCAGAATATACTGACGATGCTAGAACTGTTGGTGAACATTTTGAGCCTCAAACATTTTTCTATCAATGTCACCGGCTCTCCGTCTATGCTAAATGAACATTCTTTCTTGTTGTAATAAACAATCTTATCTCCGTTACAATACACGGGCATAAAACTAGTACAAAAATATTTTCCACAAGCCATCTAAACTTGTTCTAGAATAAAGATGCTTTTAGAAAACACTTAAATTCTGTTTTTGCCTAAGAAATTCATAGAAAATGTCTTGCAACTCAGAAAAATATGAAACTAGTCATGATTTTTTTTTTCCTGCTAAAATCATGATCTTGGCAGTTGCATCCAACGCCATAGCCCACAGGTGCCTCGAATAATAATTAAATAGAAATACTCAAAAGATATTAACCCACAAAAGTACAAAAATACACACAGCACCGGGGCATTCAAGAACGCGATGACAAACCCCACTGATGAAGAAATTCAGAGGCCCATGAAGCTGAGAATTATTACTAAACTAATCTGGGACGCTGCGTCAATCTGCCACGCGCATTCAAGAACTTTGCACACTTGACATCCCTACTGGCATCGAAATAGATGCAATCCTCCTCGCATGTGTCAACAGAATCAAGAATCAACTCGTTGTCACAGATAGAACCTATATTCATGTTACTATGGCAAGCCATGCTCTCAAAGGCAGCGTCACGCCCAATGTACTTCTCTAGATCTGGATGGATAATCATTGCCCCTTCCATTTCACAGTAATAACACCGACCTTTTGCCAAAAAAAAAAAAAAAAAAAAAAAAAAAAAACAGTTATCAGTTCAATCATCTGTGAAAAGAGAAGGTGATTACCACTTCATAGCTTGCACTTCGTTTATAAGAAAAAAAAAAATGTAAACCACTATAGCTGCAGTATATATAGCAAAACTGCAGACAATCACATGTACACAAAGAAAACTGGTAACCGGCATTTAACAAAATCTGTTCAAGCCTCTACTAATTCTGAGCACGTTCTGAATGTTTCCTGCATAGACGAAGCTCTAAAAGGCCAATATATTTATATGCTGTTGCTGTTTTCAGATATGTATTCATATATGCTGTTGCTGTTTCAGATATGTATTTATATATGCTGTTGCTGTTTTCAGATACGTATATGCGACATGCTTCATGTGACAATCAAATTAAGGATGGTGGCAGTTTGGATGAGTTTGTATGGAAAGAAAAACATACCAGGGGCCTTCTTAAAGATATATTCTGTGACTGGCCAACAGGACAATTCATCAATGGCATCTTCATCATTGGAGCACTCAGCAAAGAAGAGTCTAGGATCTCTGTCAGGAGAATTCAAAATTCTTGGCCTTGCCAAAAGTTTATGTGACAAAACTGAGTTTTGCTTGGACGCCAAGAAAGCGAGGGGCCATAATGGAGACCGAAAAGACGACCATCACCTACATTTGAATTGAAGCCACATATAACATGAAGCTCATACTCAGGTCCCTATGCATAAAACATGGTAAAGAAAGAGTCAGTGTTAAATATTCATAATAGTTTATTATTTTGATACTTACAAACTGGAGTAAGCACAGAAGAACGTACCCCATTTTGCTGCGTGTACTTCTTAAGCATGGCATTAACCTTCCTGTAAACAAAACTTTCCTCTTGCTTAAAATCTTTTCAGAATGGACGACAGGAACTTGGATCCCCCTTCAGAGAGTGCAGGAACTGTAGTCTCAACGACTGAAGCACTGGGAGGGGAACAGTGTTTAGACAGCAGCTGCATGATGAGCTCCACATCCAGCACAAATGGCTTGCTCTCATCAACCGGTAAGGGAATCATTGGGAAGGTTGACACGAAGAAATTTACAACTGCATCAGGATCCGGGTGGTGCGCTGCAGTGGCTGCAGCCTTGTATGCGCGATACCGGCTCGGCATGATTCTCTCAATGTGTCCATGCTGCCTTGCCATTTCGATGGCTCCCCAAAGATTGAGCTCGGTGGAGAGCAGATAGCGCATGGCTTGGTGTTCAGACATGAAGCGAAAGCAAGTGCGGATGTAAGCAACAAGGCCACGAAGGGAGCGGCATGCGGCCAGAACAAGGCTCCTTGAGCAGATCATGGTGGTTACAGTTACACAGAGCTCTCCTTCTGGAGGGAACATTGCCTTGTACCAGAGAGTGTTGAGCACAATGTTGGAGAGAGGATCCGTCAATGGCCCGTAGCAGTGGCCAGCCTTAAGGAGACCTCGGTGGTAGAACATGCGCAGGCCATCCGTCGGCAGAACCGCAAGGGCCTTGAGGTAGAATCCATAGATCTTGTGAAGAAGGGTGCTCTGCAGAGATTGTGTGTCAACAAACGGTGGCTGCTGCTGCTGATTGTTCTCCTCCAGAAGGAACTGCCGTGGTGCAGTAACTCCGACAAGGCTTCGGAGCTTCCGATGGGGCTTGATGAGCAAGCCATTGATACTCTCGATGGCTGCGCAAGACAGGCAGCCGCCGCCGCCTTGGGTTGTCAGGAGCCGGCGCAATTGGTCCATGCGAGAGGCGAGCGAGTAGGACCTGTTGACGAGGGCTCTTGGCTTGGGATGGCAGGCCGCCAAGGCGGCGCACTTGAGTGCAGTCTTGGTGGTCCGGGAGCCGAAGCTGAATCCCCCTGTCGAGTTCAGGTCGTCCTCCACGAGTCGCACAGCACGGAGAAGGTCGGCATTGGCGAGGCGGAGGTACTGGAGCGCCGCCCAGCCGGGGAGGGCGCGGAAGTAGTAGGTGAGGAACGTGATGAGCGCCACGAGCGAGCGCTCGGCGACGGACATGTCGCGGAGGACGAAGCGAGACGGCGGCCAGTAGTTGACCTTTTGGTGCCCTTGACGCCGACGGCTCGGGAGAGCGCCTTCCGTCGCCGCCTCCTCGCCGTCTTCTCCTTGTCGCCGTCATCGGACACTTGGGGCTTGCGGCGATCCAGGACGCAGCGGTTGTACGAGGAGACGGTGTTGACGATGATGTTGGAGATGGGATCGGCGAAGCCGACGCAGAGGCCGGCCTTGAGGAGGATCGGGATCAACCCTGGCATCTCGTCCACCGGCAGACGGTCCAGCGCAGCGGCGTAGTAGCCGTTGATGGTCTCCAGCAGTGCCGATTTGTTCTGGCAGATGCGCTTGGTGCCGTTGCATCTGTAGGGAGGACGATCGGCATGGGCACGCCCGCTCAGGCGACGCTTGACGCCCATGATGGGGAATTTCGTGGATTGCCGGCGGGCGGTGTGCGGCACCGCGGAGCGGTTAATTCCTTAATTTATAATAGGAATTTATATTAAGGATTCATTAAAGGATTAGCAAAGGCACCGAGGGTACACTTTATCTATGAATATCTTGTGCTCAGGATATTTATTATATATAACGATCGTATCAGTTCTAATATAATATGTATAAGAATCGAACTATGGGAAAACCAGGATATTTCAGACACAGTTGGAGACAGATACGAAAACAAGAGAAGTTTTTGAAACGGATTGTTAGTTCATCGACGGAGTTGGTGATGGACATGGACCCAAGGACTTTTCCAAATCAGTAACAGGAGATGCAAGGAAAACAAACTGAGGTGACCTGCACCAGATCGAGACCAAATCAAAGCCATGCACAACTAATACCGCCATATGGCTGAGCTTTCATCAGTTAATGCAGGGCCGTAGAGCCTATTTGCAGGATAAAAAAAAAAAAAGCAGAGGAGGTGGAGCTGTAGCGGTAAAAGTGGGCGCTTCACTAGACTACATTCGCTCGTAGCCCTTCACCTGTCAGCACATCCTTTGGCCTCTTCTTCTTCACGCCATTTCACATGCTCCTTTCCGTTTCCTCTTCCTCGTAGCACCAACGAGTCAAACAAAGGTCTGCACCTCGATCCATTTCTTAAATCTCTCTCTTTAGCCTTTTTTATAACAGTAACACGGAGGATTTATAATTCACAATTCGTTGTCGGTGTTGATTGTTGGTGAAAAGCAGAGGTGGTGAAGCAAGCAATCTGGCCACGGAGCAGGAGCTGGAGCGGTAAAAGTGGGCGCTCACTACACTACATTCGCTCGTAGCCCTTCACTTGTCAGCACATCCTCTTCTTCTTCACGCCCCTGATTTCACATGCTCCCTTCCGTTTCCTCTTCTTCCTCGTAGCACCAACAGAGGTTTGCACCTCGATCCATCTCTTAAATCTCTGTCGAAGATTACCATGCACATTGCTGCTAGTACCTGCAGTAGACTGGTTTAGCAGGTGCAGGGAGTGAGCATGGTGAAGATCTGCTGCATCGGCGCGGGGTACGTGGGCGGGCCGACGATGGCGGTGATCGCGCTCAAGTGCCCGGCCATCGAGGTGGTGGTGGTGGACATCTCGGAGCCGCGCATCGCCGGGTGGAACAGCGAGCGCCTCCCCATCTACGAGCCCGGGCTGGACGACGTCGTGAGGCAGTGCCGCGGCCGCAACCTCTTCTTCAGCACCGAGGTGCACCGCCACGTGGGCGACGCCGACATCGTCTTCGTCTCCGTCAACACCCCGACCAAGACGTGCGGCCTGGGCGCCGGCAAGGCCGCGGACCTGACCTACTGGGAGAGCGCGGCGCGCATGATCGCCGACGTGTCCCGCCCGACAAGATCGTGGTGGGAGAAGTCGACGGTGCCCGTCAAGACCGCGGAGGCGATCGAGAAGATCCTGGTGCACAACAGCCGGGGCGTGCGCTACCAGATCCTGTCCAACCCGGAGTTCCTGGCGGAGGGCACGGCGGTGCGGGACCTGTTCGCGCCCGACCGCGTGCTCATCGGCGGCCGCGAGACCCCCGAGGGCCGCGCCGCCGTCGCCAAGCTCCGCGACGTGTACGCGCACTGGGTGCCCGCCGACCGCATCATCACCACCAACCTCTGGTCCGCCGAGCTGTCCAAGCTCGCCGCCAACGCCTTCCTGGCGCAGCGCATCTCCTCCGTCAACGCCATCTCCGCGCTCTGCGAGGCCACGGGCGCCGACGTCACCGAGGTGGCGCACTCCGTCGGCAAGGACGCCCGCATCGGCCCGCGCTTCCTCTCCGCCAGCGTCGGCTTCGGCGGCTCCTGCTTCCAGAAGGACATCCTCAACCTCGTCTACATCTGCGAGTGCTACGGCCTCCCGGAGGTGGCCGCCTACTGGCGGAGGTGATCCGGATCAACGACTACCAGAAGAGCCGCTTCGTCAACCGCGTCGTGTCCTCCATGTTCAACACCGTCGCCGGCAAGAAGATCGCCGTGCTGGGCTTCGCCTTCAAGAAGGACACCGGGGACACCCGCGAGACGCCCGCCATCGACGTCTGCAACGGCCTGCTCGGCGACAAGGCCATCATCAGCATCTACGACCCGCAGGTGGCCGGGGAGCAGGTGTCGCGGGACCTCGCCATGAACAAGTTCGACTGGGACCACCCGCGCCACCTGCAGCCGCTCAGCGCCACCGACCTGGCCAAGCAGGTCGCCGTCGCGCCCGACGCCTACGAGGCGGCCCGCGACGCGCACGCCGTCTGCATCCTCACCGAGTGGGACGAGTTCAGGACGCTCGACTACAAGCGCATGTTCGACGCCATGCACAAGCCGGCGTTCATCTTCGACGGCCGCAACGTCGTCGACCCAGCCACGCTCCGGGAGATCGGCTTCGTCGTCTACGCCATCGGCAAGCCGCTCGACGACTGGCTCAAGGACATGCCAGCCGTCGCGTGATCTCCGCTTCCTCTCTCATCCGATCCTAGCTGCTATTCATCATTAATTAGGTTTCCCTGTTAATTTCATTCGCAGCTTTTTACAACTTGTTAGTTCGATATGTCTTTTTATTTCCAGAAGACATGTAAGATCAATTAATAGATTTTTTTTTTTTTTTTTTTTACATATAGCATGCAGTACGAATAATATACATATAAGATTTGCTTTGTTCGTAGCTCCATTTATATATGCTTTTCAGTGTGAAACATTGGCAAAGCGTTAATCTTTCTGGAGAAGAGGAGCTGCGTTGAGGAAGAGGAATAGAGCTGCGTTCTGCTGATATGTGTTCAATGTCCTCGTTGGCCTGCAGGTTTTCCTATTTGTAGCCGGCGTTCCACTGCCACCCTGTCCAGGGGCCCACATGGGAGACGACTTCATTTTTCTCATGGCCACCAAAGCCCCTACACTGTTACCATGCTTGCCATGGCGCCAACCATTTGTTGGTTCTCTCACGCCTTGGTCCTCTCTCGAAGTCTCTTGAGTGCTACAGTCGAGAGAGGCAAAAAGGGAGGTGACCCGTGCTCCTGTCGGAGAGGTTGATGTTCCCCTCCACCTTCGGGCGGCCTTCTCGGTCCCTGAGGTGTTTGGAAACAAAGTGGCTCTCTTCCCAAATGTGTAGATTAGGTCCTAGGGTATCTAGGTTTAGGTTTCAGCGGCGGCAATGACCATTCCATGGAATAAAGTCCTTCCGTGCTCTTCCCCATCTCAACGGTGCTCTTCTCCTGCCGGTGACAAGCACGTGGAAGTGAGGTCCGTTTCTTTTGATTTCGTTTAGGAGACCGAGCTTGTTTGTGCTTCGTTGTCTCGGAGAGATGGTGGATCCCGGCTCTCTTCTTCCCGGATGTTGTGGTGATTGTGGGTTCTTCCGCAAAGCCGAGGCGAGCGGACCGAGCTCCAATTCCCTTGGTGGTCGACGGGGAGCTTTGGTTCGAGAACAAAGGATCGGAGCTTGGGGTGTATTCCGTTCCGGCCAATGGTCTTCCAAAGATTTTCTTTTACTACGGCTCATATCAAAGCCTTAGTGTCGGGACCTAAATATTGGGCCCCGAGACATTCTCCAAACTATGAGAATTGCGGCCCGCCAAGGCCCAAGAAAAACCTAGCCTCGCTATCATCCCAAGACGGAGGGACGGCCCGACGGACGATGGACCGTGCCATTGGCCACGACGCCACATGACGACGGTAAATCGCGGCCACACGGACGGCCCACAAAGCGGCCCAAATGGAGTCATCACGACGCAAAGAGCTTATTACGCTCACGAAGGACAAGGTCAAGGACCTCTACAAAACAACGAACCATGACGCTCCACGCCGACGGCAGCCTAAATCATGGCTCGGACTCGACCACACATCTCCGTTTTCGTCCGAGGCGGCCTAGCTCACCGCCCGGGGAGAAATCTCGCCGTCCGAGGGTGGCCTAGCTCACCACCCGGGCGCAAAACCTCCGGGCCGCCCGAGGGAGACTAGCTCTCCATCCTCGGGTGAGGCAGCCCAACCAGCCCGCCTAGGGCGCCACCCCGGCGTGGGAGGTTCCGCCCCGAGGAAGGGAAACCGCCGATTCAATGCGATTGCACGGCGTAGGAGGCGCTGCCATCGACACGCCGGGCCAAATCGAACCGCCGAATCGCCTCCCCAATCCGACCGATGGGACGCAGCTGAACCAAGAACGCGGTTACGCCACCCGACACGGGAAACCGTGATGACACCGCTCATTTCCCGCAGCACCGGCCAAAACGCCACGTTGGGCCGCACTTCGCACTTGACACGCATAGCCAGCCACCTCGGGACCGCCCCGCCATGCGGATTGTGAGGGACGCCCTCACAGACCCCTCGGGCCGCTGGACGGGCGACGCCCACCATCGGATCCGACGCGTGTCTTCGCTGGGCAACATCCAAGCCGCCCAACCCCTCGGCAAATAAGACATGCAACCGTGCGGCCTCGGGAATTAGCCACCTAGGCGCCCACCAGATAAACATTATCCGTCTCCTTCTCCTATAAAAGGGGAGTAATGCCTCATTAGAGGGGGATTCGATCTTTTTCGACTCACCTCCGGCTCACACGGAGGAAACCGCACACCACCACCACCATAACCACGATCGTGGGGCTTGAGACCCGCTCTCTCCCCGCGGCCGCCCTCAGAACCCCTACCGCAGCTCACCTTTGAGCGCGAGGTAACACGAGCAGTGACACACCCCCCGCCGGACGTAGGGCCCCGTTGGCTCGGGAATCCCAGGATAAACCGCCGCGCCCCGTGTCCATCTTGCGCCACGCCATTGAGGGATGGGGCACACGGCTTATAAATTCTTTATTGCCGCACCGAGGCACCCACCGCTCGAACGCCGGCGCTGGCGCGCTGTAGGGGGCGCCGTGCACCCGAGATCTCCATCAGCCCCTCATGGCGTTCGCCTCGTTTCCACCCCGCCACGGAGCACGAGCTCCCCGCGGAACACCACCGCTTTTTGAACGCCGGGCATTTGTGGCGCCGCCACAACTGGCGAGATGATCCTTCTACCCGACGCACGGTAGAAGGGAGGGCAGCATCGCCACCGCGCAAGCCCATCATCACGGCCGCCAAGGCGGCGGGCAAGGCGGACCCATCGCGCAAGGCGCCGCCCAAGCAACGGATTCTGAACCGGTCGACGATCCCCGGCGCCGACCGTAAGGGCTCCCCCGGAACCCTAGGCCCGGAAATACCTTTTACCCGCCACCCACTGCGTGGCGGTACCCCGAAACCCCACCGCCGAAAAACGCCTCCGCTCCGACATCCCCGAGGGAGTCCCCCGAATCGCCGCCGGCGTGAAACCTCGCCGAAGCCTTCGCCAGAGAGCACGAGCCGCACCACCCGCCGCTCGGAGCGCTACTCCCTTGACATTCACGAGGAGCGCATCCTCCACAGGATGCGGGACGACCCCCGTCATACCACCTCCGGTTCAACGGGCCCGGTCCCGGCCGAGGGACTCGCCCATCGGCCCGAAAATTGAAACCTCCTCCAGCGTCGGCCGTGACCGCACAATCGACGATGAAGACGAGTACGATGACCCCACGCGGAATGCTTCAATGTCGAGGTCCCGCCAGATGGCCGCTTCACCGACGCCTCCAAATAAGACGACGCGGACGCATCGCCACGACGAGCCCAGCCGCCGCGGCTTCCGCCCCGGTCCATCCGGCAGCGGCGCCCGCACCGCCCGCCAAAACGCCGCCCACGTGATTTGCGTGAACGATCCGGGCGAACCGCCCGACCCGGCGACCGGAGCAAAACATCCACGGGAGCAGCGCTCGCCAGCAAGCCCCGAGGGCACCTCAAGCTTCACAATGGCGGCGACGCGCGACCGGGCCGGAGTGCCTCCAATCCCCGCAGATAGCGGCCCCCGCTCAACGCAGCCAGCCTCAACGAGCGGCGGCCGCCATGTTGGTACTAGAAATGCCCGAGCCTCCACTACCGAGGGTAGGCGCATACGGAAGGCCTCCGCCAACTCCTTGACAAGGCGCGGGTGCAATGCGTAGAGTTCCGCTTCCGATCGGGCCGTGACGCCACGGCGGCGAGGAGGAATGGGCGAGCCGGCAGGCCCGCCCACCCGTGACGAGCCGAGCCCCCAGCGCGGGTCCGAGCGCCGACGACAACCGGCAACCGCCCCGGGCCGGGAACGCATAGAAGACCCGCCGACCGCGATCGCAACCGAGGCGCCCCCGACCTCGTGGACGAGATCGGCAGCCGGGCTCGCCACGAAGGTGGCTCGCCGGGACGACAAGCAGACGAAACGCACGACAAAGTCGAGAGGACCGAGGGTACCCCCCGATCCGCCCGGCCTCGTGCCTTCACCAGTGGACATCGTGAGGGCACCACTCTCCTCGCTTTGTGCCCCGAGCCATCTCGAAGTACACAGAGAGACCGGGCCCCGAGGTATGGTCGATCGACTCATCGGGTCGGGGCATGCCGGCAAGCAGGGCACACGATGACAAAGTGATAATCGTAAATTTGCCCCCGTATTCTCTCCGAAGTCCGCCGTAGCTTATCGGAACACCTTCCACCCAACCTCATATCAAACTCGGGCGGACTTGGTGAGAACCTTCCATGTAACTTTCGTGGCTCATACCTACGCCCGTAACTCGTGGGATCTCCGAAACCGCCGACAAAAATGGACATGAATCCTCAAGGCGACTACATCCCGCGCTCCAAGCAAATGGACCGAGCTCCCTAATGTGACGGATTCGACGCCATCGGGCCTTCTTGGCCGGGCACCACTTGCCGAGACCTCGCGGAAGAAGCCGGGCGCCGAACTCCCACCGAGGCAAACGAGCCGATGGACACGCCACCAAGTTCGCCAACGGTGAGGAGGCTGCCGCGGGCTCGCTCAATCGTGGCACCGCAATGGAAAGCGCAAGGAAGAGGAGCCCGAGGGATCGCAACCCTGAGGGCAAGAAGAAAAAGAAGAAAGATAAGGGCCGCAAGGGCAAGGGCCACGCCGCCCCAAGCGACGATGAAGACATGGTGGTGGCGGGTCGATCGCAAGGGCCCCGACCCCGCCACAAGAAACCTTCGATGACATGCTCAAGAAGCCATGCCGTAACCATAGCTACCCTGGCCAAGCATACCCTGGGAGTGCAAGAGGGTACGCCAACATTTCGCCAAGCTCAAGGCCATCCCCGAGGGTGAAGAAGAAGAGGCCCCCGAGGGTGGCACCAAGGGCAACGAGGAGTTCCCGGAAGGTGAATAACCGCTTCATGATCTTCGGCGGCAAAGATCAAAGAATATGTCCGCGGCGACAAATAAGAAGAAGGAGCGTCTGGGAGGTCTATGCCACGGAGCCAAGAACCCCGGCCGCCGCAAGTGGTGGTCGGACCAGTTATCACCTTCGACCGCCGGATCACCCCCAAAGACATCCCGAACCCGGGCTTATCCACCGGTGGTGGATCCCATCATCACCAACACTCGGCTCACCAAAGTCCTTATGGACGGAGGGAGCAGCCTCAACCTCATCTACGAAGAAACCCTCGACCTCCTCGAGGTAGACAAGTCCAAGATCCGCCTCGGAGGGTAAGATTCAATGGCGCCCCCCCCGCAGGGCAACTGAAGCCCCTCGGCAGATCGACTTACCGGTTTGCTTCCCGTGACCCCCGAACTTCGGGCAAGAGACTCACATTTGAGATCCTTGGGGTCCGCGGTACTTACCACGCACTCCTCGCGCCCTCGCTACGCCAAGTTCATGGTGTCCTTAACTACACGCACCTCAAGCTCAAGATGCCGGGCCGAAGGGTGTCATCACGACCGCCCGTCACACCATCATGCATACGAGTGCGACGCGGAGAGCGTGGAGTATGCCGAGGCACTCGCCATTGCCGAGGCACTCATCGCCGATGCAAAGAGAAGCTTTGACGAAATCACGATCGAGCATGAGGCCAAGCGCCGCTACTGAGTTTTCGAGCCCTCCTCGGGCACCAAGAAGATCCCACTCGATCCCAAGAACCGAAGGAGAAGCCGCCGACCATCGCCGACTGATCCGAAATAGGAAGCCGTGCTCGCCGACTTCCTCCGCCAATGCCAAGACGTTTGCGGGGACCCCTCGACATGCCGGGCATACCGAGGGATGTCGCCGAGCACTCCCTAGACATCGGCCGGCTCAAAGCCGGGCCATGCAGCGCTTACGCCGCTTTGATGACGCCAAGCCGGAAGATCATCGGCGAGGAGATCCACAAGCTACCGGAGGCCGGATTCATAAAAGAAGTATTCCACCCGAAAGTGGTTAGCTAATCCCGTATTAGTAGAGAAAAAGAATGGGAAATGGCGGATGTGTGTGGACTACACTAGTCTCAACAAAGCATGTCCGAAAGTTCCCTTCCCTTTGCCTCGAATCGACCAAATTGTCGACTCCAATCGCGGGATGTGAAACGTTGTCCTTTCTTGACGCTGCGTATTCCGGGTTATCACCGATCAAAATGAAAGAGTCCGACCATTTCGCGACCTCGTTCATAACACCCTTCGGGATGTATTGCTACCTCACCATGCCCCTTCGGCCGAGGAACGCCGGGGCAACATACCAACGTGCATGCAAATCATCTTCGGGAACTCATCGGAAGGATCGTGGAGGCCCACGCCGACGACATAGTGGTCAAATCCAAGAAAACGCCGGACTCGTGGGCGACCTCTGGGAAACCTTCGAGTGCCTAAACAAGAAGGGAGTCAAGCTCAACCCCGAAAAATGCGTGATTCGGGTCCCCGAGGGATGCCGCCGGGTTTTATCGCTCTCAACGAGGCATCGAAGCAAACCCGACCAAGGTTGACGAATCGCCAAGACGGGTCCGATCCAAGATCTCAAGGGAGTACGTAAGGTCATGGGCTGCCCGGGCTTCATTAAGGTGTTCATCTCACGCCCGGGAGAAGGGCTCGCCCCTACCGCTCCCGCGCGAAGTCCGAGCACTTTGCCTCGACCCCGAGGAGGAAGAGGCCCCTCGGCAACCCTCAAGAAGCTCCTAACAAACCCACCGGTCCCAGTACCGCCAAACCCAGAGAGAAACCCCCGCTCTTATACGTCACGCCCACTACCCGTAGTCGGGCCGTGGGTGGTTGTAGTTGAGCCGCCGGGAAGAGGGACACACGCTGCCGCCCAACGCCCATTTTACTTCATCGCTGAAGTCCTTTCCGACACCAAGACGAGGTATTCGCAGATGCAAGCTATTGCACGCCATCGCATCGACACGAAGAAAACTTCGCCACTACTTCCCGCGCACCTGGGTTGCCATGGTATCCTCGCTCCCCCTGGGAGATCCTCCAAAACCGAGAGGCCACGGTGGGAGAGTGGCGGGCGGTGGAGCTCATGGGCGAAACTATATCGCTCCGCGCCCCGCAAGGCGATCAAGTCTCAAGTCCCGCCGACTTTGTGGCCGAGTGGGAATAATACGCCTACCCCCCGCCCATCCGCCGCCGAGGCCGACCATGTACTTTGATGGATCCATGATGAAGGCAGCGCTGGGCTGGTTTGCTCTTCATCTCACCCCTGGATTCACACGAGGTATGCCATCCGGCCGCATTTTCCTCGCTCCAACAACGCCGCAGAATACGAGGCGCCGGGTCAACGGTCTCCTGATCGCGGGCGACCTCGAATCCACGGTTGGAAACCGAGGGGATTCGCAGCTTGGTCATCGACCAAGTCATGAAGGCCTCGGCGCGCCACGACCCGGAAGATGGAGGCGTATTGTCGGGAAGTGCGCAAATTGGAGGAAAAATTCCATGGGCTTGAACACAAGCATACGCCGAGACGCTACAACGAGGCCGCGGATGAACCGCCAAGGTCGCAAAGAACCCGAGGTACCGCCCTCGAACGTCCTCACCCGAGACCTCGATAAACCTGGCTGGCACACCCCCCTGGTACCCTCGGGGCTCACGAGGGCGGCACGCAGCCAGCCACACTGGCCATGGCGGTCGACCCAGTCCCGTGACCGGAGAAAACCGTCGATGGAGTACCTCACCCGAGGAGAGCTACCCGAGGATAAGACCGAGGCTCGCCGCTTAGCCCGAAGGTTTAAATCCTTCACACCGATTGAGAGAAAGGGGAACTCTACAAGAGAGGAGCCTCGGGAATATACATGCGATGCATACCCACGGCCGAAGGCCAAGAATTGCTCAAGGACACTCACCGAGGGGAGTGTGGCCATCACGCCCGAGGACTCTAGTCGGTAAAGTCTTCAGCAAGGGCTTCTATCGCCCTACGGGTGCGAGACGCCAACCAAGTCGTATGCGCGGCTACCGCAGAGAATGCCAATTCTACGCGCCAGACGCACCTCCCAGCTCGCTAATCGCAAACCATACCTCTTTACGTGGCCATTTATAAAGCAGGGGACTCGACATGATTGGGCCCCGAAAAGGGCGCCCCCGAGGACACACTCACGTCCTAGTCGCCATTGATAAGTTCTCCAAATGGATCAAGCTCGACCCGTGGTGAACCCTCACACGGGGAAACGTGAAATTCTTTCACGGATATCATCTCCCATTTCGGAGTCCCAAACTCCATCATCACGACAACGGAACCAACTTCGTGGGGAAGAAGTTCCTCGACTTTTTGCGACGACTATGGCATCCGAAAGTGGATACCTCGGCCGTAGCACACCCAAGACCAACGGTCAAGTGGAGCGTGCCAACGGCATGATCCCCGCAAGGGCTCAAGCCGAGGATCTTCAATCACCTGAACCAATACGGGAAAAGATGGTACCAAGAGCTGCCATCGGTTCTATGGAGCCTTCGAACAACGAAAAGCCGAGCCACGGGTTCACCCCATTCTTTCTAGTCTATGGGGCCGAGGCGATCTTGCCCACGCATTATTGAATATGGGTCCCCAAGGCCGCGAGCCTACACCGAGCAAGGCAACCAAAGAAGCGCAGGCAAGACTCCATCGACCAAGTTGATGAAACCCGAGACGCTGCGCCCCCCGCACTCAAAGAAGATACCAACAAGCTTTGCGCAAGTATCACGCCAAGCCGGGCCAAGCCTCCGGAGTTCCAAATCAACGACACGTCGTGTCAGCCGAAGACGCACAACAAAGGGCGCCACAAACTCACGCCACCTCGGGAAGGGCCTTATTTCGTCGCCGAAATATTAAGGCCCGGACCTACAAACTGAAAACGAGAAGGGCGTAAGTCTACTCCAACGCTCGAACATAGAACAGCTACGCCGCTTCTACCCTTAAATTCCGCACTAGAAGTCAAACATCGCTGTTTTTTTTCACTCAATAAAAGATCTACATCTTTCACGAAAAAGTGCTTCTCGTAAACCTTAAGGGAGTCTTAGCCTCGCCCAAAGACAAGACTAAAACTCCCCTCGGGGCTACATGGGGACCCCCTCGGGAGGACCCCCTGAGACCCCCCCCTTCCTTTTTTCAAAACTTTTTTTTGAAAGAAAAAAGTTTTCTTTGCGCATTCTCTAAACAATCGTTTAAGTTGCGGGCGTCGCCACGCACAAATCCAAAGCAAGGTAACCGAGGCAAACGGATCGCCCCTAGTGGCATCCGTATGGACTGCCCCCAGGCGCCCACGGTTACCATTTCGCGAGCGGAGAAAGCAAAGCGACCGGCCACACAATAAACGAACAAATTCGAGAAACGCAACATAAACATAAATGCACCCGCCAAGGCCATAGACCTCGGGCGGCGCCATTGTTTATATACATCCATCTCACAAGCTCCAATTTTTCCATACAAGGAGAGGTCGGGGCAGGATGGGCTTCATCCGCTTGCGCCACACGGCAGCCGACGAGGAAGCTTCGACGCGAGCAACACCTCGACAACCGCCCCCGAGGGAGGCGCCGACCCGCGGGCCAAGATCCCTGACCGGGCGTCCACCATCTCCGTGTCCGCCTCATAGGTTGACTCTATGGGGGAGTACGGGGACACACTTCATCCTCGGCGGGAGGCCAACCGGGTCGCAGGCGCCGCCCACGGTCGCGCACAACGCCCGAGTCTTGGCGCATCAGCAAGCATCCCCTCGGCGGATCAACTTCCTCCTCGCCGTCGGAACCAAGGAAGAAGCCTTCGCAACGCCGCCCAAAGACATTGACTCCATCGGGAAGTGAGAGCGTAAAACGGCCATACATGTCCGCACGACCGGACCGGAATGCTCCGGAGCTCGACCGAGGTAGCCACCCACGGCGCCTCAGCGGCCGGCAGCGCCGAGGGGCCAACCTCCGTGGTTGTCCGCCCTAAAGCGGCGGACTAAGTCCGACAAGGCCTCTTCCCGCCCCCCGGTACGACTTCCGCTCCCGCTCTAGCCCCCGCGCCCGCGTGGTCGCGGTGTTCACGGCCTCGGTCCGACCTTCTCCGCTTCCGAAATTGGTGCTCAAACCGAAGTTAGCAAGACAAGACGATCAAGGCAAAGCTCACTAAGGAAGAAAACGCACCTTAGCACTTCGGTACCGCCAAAGATCACGCCGTGCTCATCCGCGAGCGACTTGGCGGATCTCCTCCTTCTCCTTCCCCGAGGGTCTCGCCGACACCAACTCGCCAATGCGAGTGTTCAGCTGCATCGCACATCTCCGCCGCTTTGTCGCCTCCTCCCGGGACCGGTCCCCGCTCGTCATGGGCCTCCTTCAGACACGGAGGGACCGGATCCGAGCCCTCTTCAAAATCATGGCTCATCCGAGCCATGTCACCGCCACACTTTGGCCTCGGACCGGGCCTTGACAAGCTCGCCTCCGTGGTCCGCCGTTGGGACTCCCTCTCCCGGCAAGGGGCAAGAAGCCGGGAGGTCTCGCTCCGGGCCTCGATCAACTTTACCCGAGTTTGACCAAGGGCGTTCCAGGTTGTAACGTTCGGCGAAGGAGCTCGGACTTCTCGAGGTTTTTACCGGAGAGTCCCGAACGACGATACTACTCATCAAGACACAAGCGCCCGAAGACATGGGGGATAACCATCAAGACCGCGGGGGGGCCGACCCTCTACAAGTCGGCCGGTTATGGCGCCCCCGATCCCCGCCAAGCCCTCGCGCCCACCGACGGATCCGCCGTGGGTCTCCACCCAGACCTGGCGCGCCGCCGACCACCCGCAAGGGCCGGCCCCCGGCGTGCCACCTGTGGTCAAAGGGCGGATTCGCCCCTGGTCGGGTCGGCTCAGGAGGATACATCTCCTCCACCAACCCCAGCCCGGAACCTGCACGCAGGGCCCAGGGGCCCTCGGGACCGACTCATCGGCACCGCCTCGCCATGTCCGAAGACGACGCCGCCAAGGGCCGCCTCGAACCCGACGCCACGGAGTAGCGGAAGTCGTGGTTGTACGCCCCGCGGAACCCCCGGACGGGCAAGGTCGCAAGACAAGCTGGGACTTGCGCGCTCGTCGCCATGAAGAGCTCCTCTTGCGAGAACTCCCTGACAAAGGGGCCCGACTCGGTGGGCGCGCGGCGCCACGACCCTTCATCGGCGCCATCCGCTCCGGCACCGAAGCCGACGCCATGGGCCACGCCCGAGCCCTCCGTGATCGACCACCATCGGGCCGAGTGGCCGACCCACCATCGCCACCGGGGCCCGCACCACCCGGGGTGGCCTCGCAGCCCGACGGGTCCGACCCCAATGGGCCTGGGCCGCGCCACGAGGATTCGACGAGGGAAGACGATATCTTGGCCCGACGACCCAAGATCGGGCCCCCCGAGGCTGAAACGCTAGCCTTCAAGGCTTTCTTGGGATGCAAAATAACGAGGCGGCCCCCCTTTCCCCAAGTCAAGAACGTGTCGACAAAGCAATCATATGCCGTAAGAAGGTCAAGATCGCTAAAGGCGTAAAGGAAACTCACGGCTCGAGGGATCGCCCTCGGCGCTGACGCAGGCTCGGATGGTCGCGATCTCGATTGTCGCACACGACGCCGCCGCCTCCCCTACGACGCTCGCACGCACGGGGCCGGATCGACGGGGGTCGACGGCTCGTCCTCCGCAACCGCGTCGCTGGGCGCCGGGTACCCGACGACAGAGGTGTCGACTCTTCTCTTCGGGCCTCACCCGCGACGCCGAGGGGCCTCACGGGCCGACGCCAATGGTCCCCGGGTGATCTCCGGCCGAGAGCCCCTCGGGCGCACTTGGCCGCCGGTCCCCGCGACCACGCCAGCCCGGTGCCCGGGCTCGTAACGGCCCCAATCCTGGTCTGGGAGCCCCATGGCTCGGGTCTATCCGAGCCGCCACGTCGTCATCGGACGAGTTCACGCAGAACTGGTCCTCCGGATCCTCGTCCCCCTCTCGCGGGTCGAGGTGTCGTGACTTCGCCCCGCCCGCTGGCACTTTCCGACGCCTCTCGCGGAGCCACGTTTCTTTCTTCCTCTCCTCCTTCTTCAACGCCTTGGCCTACCGTAGCCTCGTCCCGAGCACGGCCCGCGCCCGCGATCGGGCGATCGGCATCCAATGCCAAGACACAGTGAGGGGAGTCGCGGTAATCCAGACGGGGCCCCCCGGAAGAAAGAGTGAGAACTGCCATGGCGACAATGCACCAAAGCAATGCAAGGACACCGGGGTCAAGAAGCACTTACCGGGGAGATATACCCCGGCCAGGCGCATGGGGATCTCGGGATACGTGTCGGGGGTGTTGGACCCCAACGCTGCGTCCCTCACCCTCTCCAAAGCCATCGGTGGAAAGCGTAGGCCCCGACATCCGACACACCAAGACCGCGGCCCGGGGGTCATCCGCACATGAGCAAAGGGCGAGCCATCAACGGCAACACCCGACGCCGATGGAAAGCCGGCGACCACGGCAGCAAAGACTCACGCCCTTCCTGAGCCAATAATCACCGCCTTAGGCCCTCCAACCGATGATGATCCTCCGAGGGGGACCCCGCCCACTTCGCGAGCGATGCTTGAGGACACGCCCGTGTACACCGGAAGCGCTTCTTCGCTGCCGCGGAGGTAGAACCACCGATCTTGCCACCCCTTGTTGGAGGAGGTGAGCTTGGAGATGATGTACCCATCACCGCCAAAACCGCCCGCCTTCTCCGCCAGCGCACTGAGCGCAAGACAGCCCAACGCCAAGCGCTCCTCCGTGGTTGGCCCCGCGCCGACCGAGGCGGTGGTAAGGTCCGGCCTTGAAGAACCACAACCGTAGGTCCCAACGCGGCTCGATCCCCGTGAATCCCTCACAAAGGGTGACGAAGATGGCGGCCCGGAGATCGAGTTCGGGGCGTATGATGAAGCTCGATTTCATAGTAGTGGGAGGATCGCCCGAATGAACCGCCGCCCGGCATACCGAAGCCGCGCCGGTGAAGATCCATCAAGCTCACCACGAGCCATCAGAGGTTAGGCTTCTCCTCGCCCAATCCGAGCAATCCACTCCGCCGCGCTTCATCGGGTGCTGGGACGAAGAAGCCCTTCATCGAAGAGACGCTGGAGTTTCTCCTCCGTCGCCGCCGACCTCGCCACGGCTCAAAGATCGGGCACCTCCTCACGCCGTCACCGCTACCCGACCGCGCCATGGATAAAAGGGAGGCGAAGGGTGGCAAACCGCTAGCAACCCCGATCACACGAGCACGAGGCAAGTGAATCTCTCCCCTTAATCTCTCCCACACTATCTCTCTATCTCCCGATTGCTGCAAAGCAAGAAGGCAAGAAGACGATGGCAAAGCGCAAGGGAGCAACTATCCGCCCGCCCCGGCGACCCCACATTTATAGGGAAGGGAAGGCAAACCGCGGCCCAGGCAATCGAACCGACTCGGAATGGACGGCCCATGATGGAGCGAGAACCGCTCATCCAACGGCCAAGCCACAAGGGTGGAACCGCACAGTGCATTAATGCACCTTGACGGAACCCTCGGTCTCCGCCCCGACAAGAAGACGTGAAAGGCCGCGCCCCATCAGGCTGCAACAGCCGCGCCACCTCGGCGTGGCGACTAGACGCCCGCCTTCCGGCCGGGTAAAACCGTCCAGGCCACCCATATCCAGCGCCCGACCCCTCGAGGGCAAAAAAGTCGGTCCGTTGACGGCCCCCCGCCCGCGGAAACCAAACGAGCCTCGGGCCGACACACCCCACGCTCCGTAGGTTGCCGGGCTGGGCCCACGAGGGGTTTCAGCAACCGCTCAGATAACCCGAGCCGGCCAGGAGGGAAATGCACAACCGGCCATATACGGGCCCCCCGGGCTCTGGATTTCCCGAACGCGTGTTTAAGGCCCGCGGTGTCGCTTATAGAGATGTCCCATCCGTGGAGGCCCACAGCCCTGGGGTTGGTCCGCCCAACCCCCCGGATCTCGCTGCGGTCCGTTGTGTTCTCATGGGGTGAATCCCTCGATCACATAGCCGACCCTTGCTCGGGCAAGGGCACGGGCACCCCGCTTAAATGCACCGCCATAACGCTCACCGGAGCACGACACATTCGGGCCATGGGGCATTGTGACGTGTCTCCCCTCCTCCCCCCCTTTTGAGGGCTAGACAGAGGAGCGTATAATCAAAGTCGAGGAGGCCCTGGTCGACCTTGCGCACATAAGCGGGCCTCGGCCGCCCACGCAAAATGAACAGACTCGCACAAATAAGCGCTATTTAAGAGTCTGTTTCGGGCCTTGCCGGCGAGGCGAGATATAAAAGACCTCGAAGGAATCCGCCATTCCATTCGAGGCCCGGGGCTTCAGACCAACCAGCGCCTCACAAGGCACCCCTTGTAGACGAACCACCCTCGAAACAACAAGGCGACGGAACGCGTAACCCCCGGCAAGTCCACACTCGCCTGGGCTCGGGGGCCACCGTCGGGGACCTAAATATTGGGCCCCGAGACATTCCCTCCAAACTATGAGAATCACGCTTTACTGCCAAGGCCCAAGAAAACCTAGCTCGCTATCATCCCGCACCGAGGGACGGCCCGACGGACGATGGACCGTGCCATTGGCCACGACGCTCACATGACGACGAATCGGCCCCACGGACGGCCCACAAAGCGCCCAAATGGAGTCATCACGACGCAAAGAGCTTATTACGCCACGGGCGACAAGGTCAAGGACCCTACAAACAACGAACCATGACGCTCCCGTCGACAAGAAAGGCTAAATCATGGCTCTGAATCGACCACACATCCTCCGTTTCGGTCCCGAGGCCGGGCCTAGCTCACTGCCCCCGGAGAAATCTCCGCTCTTCGTCCGAGGGTGGCCTAGCTCACCACCCGGGCGCAAAACTCCGCCCCTCGCCCGAGGGGAGACTAGCTCTCCATCCCCGGGTGAGGCAGCCCAACTAGCCCGCCTAGGGTCGCGACTCCGGCGTGGGAGGTTCCGTCCGAGGAAGGGAAACCGCCGTGATTCAATGCGATTACCGGCAGCGAGGCGCCGCTGCCATCGACACGCCCAAATCAAATCGAATCGCCAATCGTCTCCCCAATCCGACCGATGGACGCGCCAAACGAAAGAACGTGTTACGCCACCCGACACGGAAACCAGATGACTTTGTTCATTTCCCAGCAGCCCGTCAAAACGCCCACGCTGGGCAAACCCTCGGGCACTTGACACGCATAGCCAGCCGACCTCTGGGACCGGCCCCGCCATGCGGATTGTGAGGGACGCCTCACGGGACCCTGGGTCGCGCCGGGGACGGCGACGTCCACCATCGGATCCGGACGCTGTTCGTCAAGCAACATCCAAGCCGGCCAACCCCCAAGAAATAAGACATGCAACCGTGCAGCCTCGGGGAATTAGCCACCTAGGCGTCCCACCGTATAAACATTATCTCTCTCCTTCTCCTATAAAAGGGGGAGTAATGCCTCATTAGAGGGGGATTCGATCTTTTCGACTCACCTCCGGTTCACACTGAGGAAACCGCACACCACCACCACCATAACCACGATCGTGGGGCTTGAGACCCGCGTCTCTCCCCCCGCGGCCGCCTCAGAACCCCTACCGCAGGCTCACCTTTGAGCGCGAGGTAACACGGCCAGACACACCCCGGGCCGGACGTAGGGGCCCCGTTGGCCTGAACCCAGATAAACCGCCAAGCGTCCCGTGTCCATCTTGCGCTACGCCATTGAGGGAGGGGGCACACGGCTTATAAATTCTTTATTGCTTAAGCACCCGAGGCACCCACCGCTCAAACGCCGACACTTAGTGTGATGTGGTGTTCTCTTGTTCCGGTGGCCTTCGTGTCTCCTTCGACGGCGGTAGTCGGTGGATCGATGGCGGTGGCGGCCGGGCATAGAAGGCTTTGACCGCTTCCGGGCGCTTGGCCTAGGTCTTCTTTGTAATCTCTATTTTTGTCAAGTGTCTTTGTGCAATTGGTTGAGACATTTGGCCATGTAGTATGTCCCTGTATTTGTACGCGCCTTTGTACATTTTCCTTGTCCAAGATTACGTGATATGTATTATTATCAAAAAAATTGTTGGTTCTCTCATGCCTCTACGTGCTTAATTGTCGTTGTCATTATCAGCATTACAAAGTCAGTGTGAAAATTTTATGATCTCGGCGAACTGCATATGGGTGGAGGGAAATCCTTTTATTTTTGAAGGAAAAGTACCTGACTTAAGCTCCTTGGAAGGCTGCTAAGCATGAAGTTCTTTTACATCTATGGAGGATCCACCCCTCTCTTCTTTCCTCGGTTCGTCCCCACCCCCCTTTTTTTCTCTCTCTCTTGTTTTTCTTTTTCTTTCTTTGCATATGTTTGTGGGGTCACCTGCTGGGTGGTTCTCCTCTCTTTATAACATTTTTTGGTTTCCTTTTAAACAGTTTGTTGGAGCTGCGGGGATTTTCCCCACGGTTTTTTTTTTTTGCTAAAAACGAAGAATAACTTACATGTGGTCTTTTAACGAATCAAATCGGACAGGGTTTTCTTTTAAAAAAATAAAATCTAATGGTGTTAGCTTGAAACCATCTAGCGTGGCGCTTGAAAGTCAATTGCATTTAAGCTAGTTTATATTAATGGGAGTTTTAGAAGAGTTTTATAGGTGTTATAATTATGTTAAACTAGAAGAAAAATCCCCGCACGCCGTTAAGTGGGTGTGAAAGAGAAAATACGAATAAATTTGATTAGATCTAGCTAGGTTCATTATAGAAGTGGAATAGAGGAGTTGAATAAACATGAGAGTTTCATCATAAAAATACCTTATGCATTAAAGGAACCAAGTGGGAATAGAAATGAGTTCATTTAGTTGGACAATAACGTGGACACCTCAACGATAGTTGTATTTAGACACTTTTCACCGTGCGTGAGTCTTCCTTAAAATCCAAAACCAACCCCATCCACGTTGTCAGAAATTTTTGGCGGTATCAGCCGGCTACCCACGATCTCCCTAGGCCTAGAGCCTAGCGCCTTCACGGCCGTCCGATCGAACACCAACGGCTTCCCAGTCCCGCTGCCCGCTAGAAACACCCCAGGCCAGGAGGTTCCTCCCCTCGGCGTCTCGTCTCCCCTTCCAAAAAAAGCAGCTTGCAGCAAGAAACCCCACCACCACCAACGCGGCGAGCTGCAACTGCGACGGTCCGTAGGAGGCCGCCGGGCCGCCGCAGGAATCGGAGCGTCAATTCCTCTTGGTCGCCGTGAGATCCGAGAGGAGACGATTCGAGGTTTGGTTTCGAATCTCCGCACCAATTCACAAATTCAGAGTTCTTGATTTTTTCTGATTAGTTGTAAATTTGCGTGCTTGCGTCTAGAATGCGGTGGAACAAACCAAACCCTACCCATTTCTTCCCCGATGAAGAGTAAATTTGGTTGGTTTGTCGACGGTCGACTGATTTGGTTCGTCCGATATGCTCTAGTTATTGCGTTATTGGGGTTTCCGTCGCGTAGCTACTAGCTAGTGCCTCTCTCCTTTTACCAATCCCATCGAATATCCTCTTTTTGGTATGAAAAAGGAATCTCGTCTTCTTTTTCAAGGAGAACAAAGCTCATTTGGTAATTTTTTGAAATTTTTTCAAGCCATTTCGCAATTCATTCATGCCTTCAGGAGAGGGTTTCCCAAAACAATTTTGGCAACAAAAGGAGCCACTTTTATTGCAGGGAGTAGTTCCAAGAATCAAGATTTACACCTGTGCGTGTAGCGTTTCTGTTCGTGGGTCTCATTTCCTCTTTTCATCCATATCGTCTTTATCATTTCCTTGATTCTTGCTTTGCTCTGTACAGTTCAGGGATATGCCACCGAGAGGAAGGAAACACTGGTGCAAGCTGTGTGGGAAAAGCTTCCCATCATACAGTTCGTTGGGAGGCCACATGAATCTTCACAGTGGCAAACGCAAGCAAAAGAAGTTGTCTGGAGCCACGCCTAGCCTTCCCAACACCAGAGATGATGCCGGTGGGTATGGCCTCAGGGAGAGGCGACACAGTGCCTGGTTGCTGTGTGATTCCAGTTCCAGCGACGACGAGCACCTGACAGTGACACCGGCCCCAATGGCAATGTGCCAATTGTGCTTCAAGGTCTTCGCTTCCCGCGGTGCGCTGGGGATGCACATGAGAGCACACGCTCGACGCGAGAGGAAGATGGTGGCAGAGGAGGTGCCAAGAGAGAGCGATGGATACTGTGATCACAATGTCCCTGTGTCTACCCCAGTGGCCTTGACGTATGGGTTGGAGGAGGTGAATGCTGCACGTGTTCTGATGATGATCTCTGGGCATTCTGGCATGGACTCAGCTTATGAGCATTGCGGCAAGGATTATGAGATGGATGTGCAGAAGAGTGAGATGGAGCTGGATTGCTCTGGTGACCGGCAAGCAGGGGATGCTGAGATGATGCCAGAGAGCCACATCTCTGATGTGAAGATCAAGTTCATCAGTCTTTCACATGTGTTGAAGGTGACGTAAACCCACGCCGCAAGCTCTGTGGGCAAGGTCTTCAAATCCAGCAAAAGGATTGGCAAGCCACAAGAAGTTCCACAAAGTTCATGATCATGAGAAGGTTGCTGCATCACCCAACTCTGCAATGCCTGAAACAGGAAAGCAGCTACCTGGAGTGGATAGCCAGTTGCTCTGTCTCAACCTTCCAGGTCTCAATGACAGGAACTACAGCCATAGGAGTCCAAAGTCTGAACTTACTCCATGGTGGACCAAAAAAGAGTCTGGTGACAAAAACTATTGCTTAGCTACTGATGTGAAGGAAGGAATTGATCCCATGAATTCCTTTTGACAGATTTACTCAGCAGTAGTACCCCGGTATTAGAAATGGTCAGTGTTCTTACATGTAGCACTGTGGTTCTGTTTCCTCAAGATTGAACTGTGTTCAGTGCCGGCGAATTGAGGGCCATGATCTCATTTTTTGACTTTGGGTTGTACCCTGGGGCGGAGCAGGATTGTTTCAGGATTTTGCAAACTCGCAGCATTCTGATGTCTTTATAACTCTGTAGTAACCGAAATGGTTCTGAATTGGTTCAGCTTATTGCGCATTCATTTATTTGGATTGCTTCCAGTGTCAAGTATCCTCTACTACGGTTGAGTGTTTTATGTCCTATTGTTGGGTGTTTAACAGGATATGCATGAATGGCTGTTTGATTGTCCTCAGGCTTAAATCTTTTTATTATTACTCCGTGCTACGTATGTAATGTCATGCGTGTGTCTTGATAATAAGGTGTCAGTCTGAAAATTTCTGGTATGTATAAACTTTCACCTTTGGGTGCTTCTGCAGTTGCATTGCCATTGCCAGACTGCGTGATCATTACTCATTCTTATCTGTCAGTTGAATGGTCACTATGTAAACATACTCTTGCGGTAATGCAAATGATATTTATTTTGATTTTTCGTGGTGTTACTAGTATGACATGGTATGCATTAGTGATTGTTTCTCCATGGTGGCCTCACTGCTTTTCTCTCTGTCCCTTTCATCAGGTTTTGCACCCATGATGCTCACTTTTATACTCATAATCTAATCTATGTTTCTCTATAATAATATGCACCTGACCCACGGCCACCAATGTTTTTTTGAAAACAGACGGCACATTCATTACGTGAACTTCTTTACAAAGTAAAGACCGGATGGACTCAGCAGAAAACGTTCCTAACGAGAAAATCGGTAAATATTAAGGCTGACGCCACATCAGCGGCCTTTCGTGGCGCTACAAGAGAGTTAATAAGTTCACGAGAGTCCAAAAAAATGCAGAAGTACTTTTCAAAAAAGCTGTCTCAATATTATTTCTGGAATAAATATGCATTTAAATAAGAATACTATAATCCTGATTTAGCTTTTAGAAAATTTGTTTCCAACTCTGCAAAATAGAAACTACTGTACTTATATTTCCTCTCTAAAATTATGATCTTGGGTCTTGGCTGTCCTGCTGTTGTATTGCATCCAAATTTATCCGGCGCCATAGCCCACAGGTGCCGTAACGATCGAATAATAGTTGAACAGAATACTCAGATATTAACCCGCAAAAGTAGAAAACACACATGGCAACCGTAAAGTTGTATGAACAATAAAATTAAGGACAATGGCAATTTCGATGAGTTTGTATGGGTGATGACCACTAACAAATATCAACTTGAGATAATGATGCACTGCCATTGGTATTTGGAACCCAGTATAGTTCATGAACGTAATATTTTTATGGTAAATGTGCCTTTCCGTGGATTAACGCTGTGGCAGCTATGTGCATAGAGAAGTGACAGGAGCTCTATCCAGTCAGATGCCTTACTCTACCCCCTTTTCTTTCCTTCAAACATTTTTAGCAAGCCTTCGGAACCAATATATATCTGACACAAAACATTGTCAAAAAGAACATATGTAAAAGGCTAGTCGTATGTCTTGATGAACATCCGACTTTGAATATCCAAATGGAAAGAAAGCATAGCAGGATGTCTCATGACTAGCCACAGGCCAATTCATCGATGGCATCTTCATCGTTGGAGCACTCAGCAAAGAACAGTATAGGAGCTGCGTCAGGAGAATGAAAATCTCTCGGCCTTGCCAAAAAGTTAATGTGAGAAAACTGAGATTTCCTTGGACGCCAAGGGAGCAAGGGGCCATAATGGAGGCCAAAAGCACGACCAGCGCCTACGTTTGGATTCAAGTCCCTATGCATAAGAACATGGTAAAGAAAGAGTCTGTGGTTACTAATCATGATAGTTTATTATAATAGTTTAGAACTGGTGTAATAAGCACAAAACATACCACAGTTTGCTGCATGTATTTCTTCAGTATGGCATCAACCTTCCTGCAGACAAAGCTTTCATCTTCCCTAAAATCTTTCAGAATGCCCGACAGGAACTTGCAACCTCCTGCAGAGAATTCAGGAACTGTAATCTCAACTGAACCATTGGGAGTGGAACAGTATTCAGACAGCAACGGCACGATGAGCTCCACATCTAACACAAATAGCGCCAAGGGCATCGTGGGAAAAATTGACACGAAAAAAGTGCACAATTGCATCAGGATTCGGGTGCTGTGCTGAGGTAGCTGCAGCATTGTATGGACTATACAGGCTCGACATAGTTCTCTCGATGTGCCCCTTGCTGCCTTGCCAATTTCGATTGCTCCCCAAAGATTGACCTCAGTTGAGGGCAGATAGTGCATGGCTTGGTGTTCAGACATGATGCGAAAGCAAGTGCGGATGTAAGCAACAAGGCACTAAAGGAGCGGGCGTGCGACCCGAACAAGGCTCCTTGAGCAGATCATGATGGTCACAGAGAGCTCTCCTTCGGACTGGGAAAAAAAAATAATAATATCATATTAGCAGCTATTGCACTTTTCTATAACCAAGACATGTCAACAATGAACATAAGAAAATGCAATTGAAACTATATGTACTTGTGAATTCGCCAAAAAGCTCCACAAGAAATGCAAACAAATCATTCTTGTGCTATACATGTGAAGTAATCTGAATATGAGTTAGTTCTCTCTCTGAAAATAATAATAAATCAAGATTCATTCAAAAACCTTACCATTTGGGGAGTAAATATAGCTAGATTTATAAGGGTTTAAACTTTTGTCGAGGCACCCAGGTTTGAACATAACTCTGCAAAGGGAGATATATGAATGTATAGAGAACAAATGCTGCATCCCCATTCCTTGAAGAATAGGAGAAACAGCAGGCTGCTAGTCCACATCAACCTCCCTTCTTCAAGCAAATCTGTTGTGTGAGCATGAAGCTGCAAGCACTGATACCAGTATCTTTTGTTGCCTCCACTGTAAGACCCAATGGCAATCGTGGCTTTGTTCCTATGTTGCTTCAGATACAGAAAGGGATGCAGGATGCTATGTAAGGCCATGAAGAATTAATTAGTAACAGAATACATATAGGAATCAGAAAGTGATGAGGCACCCCGTATTGAACTGGACTACCAAAGCAGTTCTCAAGATCATGTTGTGGAACAATGTAGCACAGTAGTTATTTTCAGTGAGATAAAAGTTCATTCAAATGGTGCTGAAAAGGTACCTCGGTCCTGAATTTTAAGAAAATGCCATGTTTTTTTCTCATCTGTGCTGGCTTAAATAATTTCAGAAAAGTTATAAAAGACTGAAAACGAATCCATCTTCATTACTTATGTGCAGCCTGGCAAACTTTTTTTCATTCACAAACATTAAAATAAAGAATAGTCCCTCTAGAAAAGGCATATTTATGGACTGATGGTTAAAGAAAATTTCCATAATATAAAATGCACACAAAATGTTCCTATTATTTTATTACAAAATGTCAGATGTTACTCCCTTTAAAGAAGCTCAGATGTTACAACATAAACAGATGGGCATGTACCTAAGTCTTGGCATACAGAACAAGAACAGTAGTGGTAAATATGAGAGGAATTCCAAATATCTTCATATAGGCTGTGCATGGACCAGTCAAATTAACATTTCTCAAAACCAAGAGCTAATCAACTGGAAAAGGTGCCAATCATGAACTATAGAATGGTACAGCAATAAGCAATGTTCCGCTAATGTTAAAACATCAACAGATTTGTGGAGCACTGCACGACAAATTCCTCGAGCAGTGTTCTTGTGAGCACATAAAACACAACGCCGAGGGCGATGGACACTGGTAGGGCAGGCAATGCCTTACGGAAGAATGCCAGCAGGAGCAGAGTGATGCCAAGCCCCGCAATGATGGCAAGGTAGCAGGCATACACTGTCATGTAGTCATACATGGCTGCCCTACCGACCAAAACGCTGTAGAATATGAAGTCCCCCAACCCGAGCTTGATCGCCCCAGATGAGCTCAACCCAATGCCATCTTCATCTTCCACCGCCGCTTCCCCAGATCTCTGCGGACGTGGCTGGATCAAAGGTACACTCATTTCAGCAACAGCCAATCTATGCTCCTGCAATGCTGAAACCTCCCCAGCTTGTGCAGCAGTAGAATCCGAGGAGCTCAAAGCGCCACCAATGTCACCCTGGGCCTTGAATTACTAACATCACCAGCAAGAGTGGCAGCTTGATGAACTTGGGACGAACTGTTTCCAGAGTTGGCCTGAAGATTCCTCCCCCCAGCACTTCCCCAATCACCTCAACCGTGGAACTGTCGTCCAAATCCGCACCAGGTTGCCTCCCTTCCCTCCACAGGCGCCAGTTTCGGCCATGGCGGGGATCTACCGGCCTGGCCTCGTAGACCAAGGCAGGTATCTCCTCGTTCCTCTGTATGGCGAGGTCAAGCAGCAGCCTCAAAGGTCCGCCGGGGAGCAGCACGGCGGCGAGGTCGTAGACGGCCATGGCGACGAGCAGCGCCCAGGTGGTCCACTCGGGCAGCAGCGTGAACCAGAAGGCGGTGAGCACGGCGACGGCGACGAGCGCGGCCTGGTGGAGCGCGATGGGGACGGATGCCGGGGCCAGCGCGGCGAGCGCGAGCGCCCCCGCGGCGTTGGGCAGGAGGAGCGCGAAGGAGACGGCGTCGAGCGGGAAGCGGAGGCGGGAGAGGAGGAGGAGCGTGACCTGGCCGCCGAGGACGAGGAGGACGGCGAGCGCGGAGAAGCCGAGGTAGGCGCGGAGGCAGGGCGTGCAGCGGAGGTAGAAGAGGAGCGCGAGCAGGAAGGTTGCGGCCGTGACGGCGACGACGAAGGTGAGGGCGGTGATGAGCGCGGTGGGTATGTCGTCTCGGGGACGCGCCGCCGCCGGTGGCGGCCGCGATGGAGGCGGAGAGGGGCGACGGGGAGGAGGGCGAGGAGAGGAGGGAGACCAGGAGGACGACCAGGAGCATGCAGGCGGAGACGGGGTAGACGATGCGGGTGATGTCCTCGCCGAGCGAGTCCAGCACGGTGTTGCCGGCGGGGGCATCGCCGGGGACGGCGGCCGCGGCGTCGGCCATTTGGGTGGATGTGGAAAGGGATCGCTTCCGCGAGTACACAGTACGCCTGTTCAGGTTCAGGGAACCTTGGTTAACAGTCGAGTCCTCCTGTGTACTCGCTCTGTTCGGCTGGCTCGTGCGGGCCACCCGGTGCTGATTTGCTGTGAGAGGTGGTAATTTGGTGCTGATTTGTTACGCAGCCGCCAACCAAATATCGCTTTCGCGGGGAGAAGGTTTCCTACCTGACTTACCGCTAGGCTTGGTTAAAAAGCGGAGATCTTCGTCGTAGGGGACTCGCACAAGGCACGGAACGACCCTAAACTTGGTGTTCTCACGAACTTATCGGCTAGTAGCGTGGGCACCACGCTCTTGACCGTAGAGGCTAAGGCCATATCGAGCCCATCCAAACGAGGGACTAACCTCTTCGAGCATGACTTATGAGTAATGAGATTACAAATGAAAGTAATTTCATTAATAATGGGAACTACCCGATTACAATATACAACGACAACAACCACGTACAAAGACGCCCCGATGCCCCTAGCCATACTACCGAGATCGCTTGGTTCATTTAATGAGTGCGATGGGGGACTTGGTTGCCCCCTCCCGATCCATTGATCGGGAATGCCTCTCGCGCAGAGCAAAGAAATAACGAGGGGTGAGCGGAAGGGTTGAGCCCTCGTCTCACCCCCCGTTCTTCCCCACCATGCACGTGCTCAAGTTCTCGAGCTAGGACCGCCTCCCGGTCGCCAGCCAATGTGCTCTTCCTCCGATAAATGGAGGGTAGCCTAGTGACCCACATTGTTGGGATCCTTCACTCTCTAGAGGAAGACCGTGGGTGTAGAACCGCTGACAATACGTTGACGGGGCGTGTGTTGAAGGTGACAACAACACGAGGAAAGGACAACAATTTACCTCTAATACCGAACCTCACCTCCTTCATGCCACGCCTTGACCTTTTTCTTCACTAGAATCCTTACACACTGTCGTGGGAGTGCTCGCCTAGCGGACACGAGGGCAAAAGCTCACTCGAGAGGTGGCGCCGCGATTCCATCGTCACCACGACCATGTGGTAGTGGATTTTTGAGGAAAAAGAGAGGTTCTTCGGAGACGGATAGAGGCGCCACACCCGGGACACCCTTTATAGACCCGTAGAAACATGGGTGGCATCGGAAGCTCTTCGGACGCCTATCAACGGCTAAGAACCCCGGGGCGTGTAGGCGCCTCTTACTCCCCGCAACGTGTGCCTAGCGGTTGCGTGATGGTGGCACACACATGAAGGCGGAGCCGGGGAGGGCATTGTCAACAAGTCGTACTCACCCACTTTCCCGCCGACGCGCGAAGGGTGTGGGTTATGTTGTGTGAAGGGTGGGTTTGAGCTCTCGTGACTCTGCGCGCACGCTCACAAATAAGTATGAATGTGTGCACCGCTGAATGCGAATGTCTCCCCTTCTCCTTTTTATAGCGAGAGGGGTCTTTGGATATGTCTTGACCTTCCGAAAAACTTCGTGGATAGGCTTCGACGCCCCTCCGTGTTTATGTCCTTTGTCTTTAATAATTGGTGACGGTCTTCATGGATATCTTCAGCGAGGCTTGGTGTCATGCATACATGGCTTCCGAAGGATAAGCATCTATAATATTGATCTTTAGTGTTGCAGGATAGCGACACTCTTCATGACTTTAAAATATTTCGGCATGCATCGCCCTTGATGAAGTCTCGATGAGTCTTCGGATGTTGTCGACAATAGTCGATGTTTATCTTATTCAATAATATGATATTTTTGAAAATTATTCACGTGTGATGATTGTAGCTCTCAGGACTCATGCAAGACGCCGTCCAAATAAGTACCTAATGTAACTCTCTAGTCCGTGCATCTGTGTGAGGGTGAGTTGTGTTGTGTGTATGTGTTTTTTTGTGTGTGTTGTATTTCTGACTTCTATTTTTCTTAATGTAATGATACACAGCTCCCCTGCATATTCAAGAAAAAAAAATGCTAAGCACAACAACTATGTTCTAGCATATGTAATTAATAAGCTTGGTTCACTTATTAGTTGTGTTTTTTTTTAAAAAAGGGTAAAATTAATCATAGCCAGCCGTGTTATAAACCAGGGAAAAGAGCAATACATCAGTGACTGACAACTTGAAGTTACATACTATTATCTCTTCTACTCTTCTAGTTATGTCCAAATTATTGACTCTCATATCCAACAAGGCGTATATGGAAAACATGTTCCTATTTGTTCTATGAAAGATATGTTGGGTGACAAGTCACCCAAGTCCTCTAGTTTTGATGAATTCAAATGATACGCCAGTCCTCTCCCCGTTGATTTGTGCAAGAAGAGAATCTCTTTGTAAGGGTGGAATGCAAGGATCTCGAGATATGAGCTGCAGTTAGTTTGTCCGTTATTTTTGTTGTGCTGAATAGTCTCCTCCTCATCGTTATCAGAATTCCAACCATATCCGTTATGTTCTACTTCTAGCGCACTGACCAACTGTTGGTCGTCCTCAACTGCTGCCTGCTCGTCGTCATCAACTGCTGCCTGCTGGTCATCATCAGAATAGTCTAGCGCATCCTGGTCGGCCTCCTGGTCATAATCAGAATAGTCTAGCGCATCATCCTGGTCGGGCTCTACTGCTGCCTGCGTAACATTACCTAGGATCCATGGCGCATGATGAAATGTTTCAATGCAATCTAGACTTGGCAGCAAAAGACCAGCACCAGTACCATGCCTGAGTATCCACTCTGCCTGGCCATTCGTTTCAGCAAGGATCCAAACCCAAAGTTGGCCTCCATCACCAAGCAAGGCAAAGTAGATTCCATTCTCAGACTTTCCTAGATGAAACTCTGTAAACTTGTAGATTGCTGTAGGTGGTGGCTTGATCATACTGTACTTATTACTTGACAATGATATTCTGAAAAAAAAAAAACATATATACCGTTAATAATAATAATAAGTAGTAGTATATACATAAGAAGGGAAGGGATGCCATACCTCATGACGAAATCGCATTCGCAGTGAACATATAGTGCTCCTCGGAAGCAGACAGCCTTGCGACGCCGCATAAACATGTGCTTTCCAGCATCTTTTTGCATGTCGGCGATGGTTCCTGCACCCTGATCGCCGCCATCACGGTGAAACGACCTCTGTTCCCATCGCCCCGTGACCGACGAGAAGACATTCAAGATGCACGGCGACAATGGCCACCGTGATCCCAGCAGAGCTGTGTCTATCTGCCGAGCCCCGTAACCGCTAAATTGATAAGGGACGCGGGGGACCAGAAACACCTCAAAGTCCGACGATGACACGGTGGGATCGAAGACAAGGTACATGTGCTGCCTGAAATACTCCGTCCCCGCGTGGGCAGGCTGCGGGCAGTCCGGCAGCGCCATCCGCCACCCCGTGGCGGGGTTGAGGACGAAGACGCCTCCATAGTCGATGAGGAGGAGGCCGTTGCAGTGATCGTCGACGAGAACGTGGGGTGGGTATTGAAGCTGCTGCTGCTGCTGACGAGATTCTCCGGTGAAGGCCGGGAGAAGAGCTCCACGCAGCTCCACGACAGCTCCGAATGGTAGTTGACGAAGAGGCCTGCGAGCGAGAGAGGCAGGAGGTCCGCGCGCAGCAGGCCGCGGCCGTCGATGACCGCGCGCCACGCCGTGCAGACGCAGCGGGACGTGGCCCACGCTGCGCGGCGGGAGACGGCCGAGTACGTCGGCGAGCATGTCGTCGGGAAGCGTCGTCGTCTCCGCCATGGGCACCGTGTGCGATGGGAATGCGGCCGCCGGGGTGCGCGCGATGGGACGGTGACCGCGCGCGTGGTCGTCGCCTTATATGGCGGCAGAGCACGGGTGCATCCAACTCGGATCCGAGTCCGTTTTTCAGTTCCGTCGCTAGTTTCGCTTCCGTTTCGAATTTCCAAAATGCTTTGCAAGTTTGCAACAGCCTGAAACAAGCCTGCTAATGCAGTAATGCTATGTACCAGGGTACGTACAACAAAAATGAGACCATGACCCCCAAATCGCTGGAACTGAACACAGTTCAGTCTTGTGGAACAGAACTTTAGTGCTACATGTACAACACAGATCATTTCTAATGCCAGAGTACTACTACGTTAGTAGCTAAGCTATAGTAATCTACCAAAGGGCACTCATGCCACCATATCCCTTCACATTAGTAGCTAAGCTATACATTTTTCCCCCAACAGACTGATAGAAACTGTGGCAAACTCAGACACCATGTAAGGAAGCATTCGATCACACCGATAGCCTCTTTTGGCCCACCATGGGGTAAGTTCAGACTTTGGACTCCTGCTGCTGTAGTTCCTGTCGAGACCTGAAAAGTGAGACAGAGCAACTGGCTACCCACTTGGCCACGAATCAAGCAGCCGCTTTCCTGTTTGAGACGCTGCAGAGTTGGGTGATGCTGCAACCTTTTTCATGAACAGTAGCTTTTGCGAAACTTCCTTGCGGCATGCCAATCCTTTACAGGATGTTAAGACCTAGCCACAGAGCTTGCAATCATGGGTTGCTGTCACCTTCAACACTTGTGAAAGACTGTCAGCTTCGCATCAGAGTTGCGGCTTTCTGGTATTATCAACTCAGCATCCCCAGTTTGAATGGAGGTGACCAGAGTAATCCAGCTCCATCTCACTCTTCTGCACACAATGGGCCAAGTTGCCATCTAGTCTAGTATCTTATAATACTCATGGCAATGCTCATCATCAGAATGAAAGCCTGAGTCCATGCCAGAATGTCCTCAAATTATCATCAGAACACATGCAGCATTCACCTCCTGACCTCCTCTGTCCCATATGTCAACATCACTGGAGTAGACATAGGGACATTGTGCTCAGATTATCCGTTGCTCTCTCTCTCTCTTGGCACCTCCTCTGCCACCATTTTCCTCTCATGTCAAGCGTGTGTGCAACAAATAAGTGAACGGTGTGAGGAATGCCCATAAAAGAATCATGAAGCAAGTGAGCAATTAATCTGTACAGCATATCAAAAACATTAGGAGAATTTGAATGTGGTTTCCCAAGTGGCTTACTTGTCGATTTAATGTTGTTTGGATTGTATGGTTATGTTTGTTCTTATGAACTGAATGGTAAAATACAGGCAAATAAAGATACAAACACAGAAATTGCTTCAAGCTCGATCCACATAAAAATTGTTTCTATATATACGTCTATAAAAGAAATACCTGGTAACACCCAACTCTGCAGGACTGCAGCTATAGCAATTGGGTTTTAGGGAGATATGGTCATTAATATTCCTCACTGCTCACTCTAGCCAACCATTGCAGATAGAAGAAGATCCACTGAGATTCCAATTATAATTGTTAGCAATGCAAACTAAAAGAAGGGGTCAACAAGCACATAATTGTAAATACAACAATTGGCATAGTAAGACTTCTTACCTACGAATGCCTGCTGTAACTTATGCATATCATACTTAACATCACGTGTCAGCACTAATAATCCCATTTGCCAGCCCAGGATCCACTGGAATATATGTAAGGTTCCTCTTCCTCCCTGGGTAATTTTGTATTTCTGCAAACACCAAAGTACCAAACAGATGATGAACTGAAGACAAGTATTATCACAAAGAACAATACACTATAATAAAATTAACACAACACCTAACCTGAATTAGCTGTTTAAGGAAAAAATCACATATTCAACATACCTAGAGATGGATCCACAGATCCCTCATGGAGCAACACAAGTTACACAACAATGTAAGGTATCACAAGCACTACACAGAAAAAAGATACCAATAGTTTTGTACCAACCATATTGATCAAATGCTCAAATTCCCTTTAAGTTGCTGAGTTTCAGTGGGATTACAACCACTAGCAACATTATGCATGGGTTCAGGATCTACAGGTAGTAGCTCAACCCCTCTAAAAGGCATTTCCTTTCTGCAGTTTCTAATCATGTTTAACCTTCTAATTGCATACTCCATCCGTCTTTCAAGATTTTCAAACTGCTTATATGCCGGAATAAGACCCCTTTCTTCTATATCCTCCAATAGTTCCTCTCCATTCTGCATTCTCCCTGTCGAATACATAGCTCCAGTGAGTGTGATATAGGTAGTAACATTCGCCAAAGACCCTTAGATTTCATCTCTCCATAAAGATCAAGTGCATCAGAGATACACTTGTCTTTGCATAAACCAGTAATTAGAACATTATAACTGACAACATCAACCTTCAATCTACACAGCTCCATCAACCTCTTTAAGTGCAAAGCATCAGCAATCTCGGATTCTTTGCAAAGACTGTGCATTAGAGTAGTGAAAGTAGCAACAGTTGGCACCATTCCTGAACGCATCATACTACTGAAAACTATGACTGCCTCCTCAAGTTTTCCACATCTACAAAGTCCTCTAATAATTGAGCTCTCAGCAACTTCAGCAGGCACAATGCCAAGAGCTTTCATTTCTTCTTTTTAACCTGAATGCTCTATCAATCTCACCAACCCGACATTTTGCATTGACCAATGCAATATAGTGTGTATGGTTTGGTTGAAGCCCTACTTGTAACATCTCACGTAAAACTTCGTGACTCTGGTCCAAGTAATTTTTCTGATCAATCCATTTATCATGGCACTATAAGTTTTACTGCTGGGTGACATACATAACCACTTCATACAATTCAAAAGTTGTAGTGCATTATGCATCTTGGATTTCTCACTGAATGCTGTAATCAGTATATCAAAACTAACCTATCAGGAAAATGCCTTCTAAGACCATCTTCTCCAAGAACTTCACTGCAATGTCAATCAGCCCACACTCAGAAAGCCCAAGAATGAGCAAGCGATATGTAACATTGTTGGGCTTGATTCCATTCCTCAGCATATATTTGTACAGATATAAGGACTTTGAAAATTGTCCTCTCTTGACATACCCATGCATAAGTATGTTATAGCTAGCAGAGTTTGGATAAACCTCATTCTGATACATATGAGACATCATCTTTTATAGTATTTATGTTTCCACCCTTGAGGTGCCCATTCATTAATGAATTATAGGCAATACAATCTGCATACAGGCCTTCCTTGCATATGATCTCCCTGGAAAACATAAGAAGCAGCCTTCACTTGGCCTTCATTGATCAACCCATTCAGCAAGCAGGTATATGCAACAGTATCAGGGACTACTCCTTTTTCCAACATCATCTGCAAGATGATTAACGAAGGTAAAATCTTACCTTTCCTGCAAAAAAACCACTGAGAAGAATGGTGTACGTATAGATATCAGGTAAGCAGTTGTTTTCGATCATTTTCTCACATAGATCAAAGCTTCATCTAGGGTTCCATATTTGCAAATCCCAAGAAGTAGTTCATTGAAAGTTTTCTCATCAATAGCAGAAGGTATATCAAGAAGACATAACATAAACTGCTTTGCTTGTGCCAAGTGGCCTCCTTGACATAATCCTCTAAGCAAATTCTGATATGTGCAAACATTTGGAGAATGGCCATATCTAACCATATCATCATAAACTGAAAATGCCTCGACTATGTTACCTCTGTGGCAATAACTATCTATTATGCAGTTAAAGGAGACAGAATCAAATGATATCTTCATCCTAGACATGTATCGTCTAAAGTGCTCAGCCTCTGTAATCATTCCCTCTCTATAGAAAGCACGTAATAATGCATTATGGATAACTGGATTGGCAACTAGCCCCCTTCGATAAATGTCCACAAAATGCTTTAGTGCTTCCTTGACATACCCTGCCTTACAATAGTAACAAACCAGAGTTGTATATACCACATCATTAGGTAAAATTCCAGTTTTCTGCATCCTTGACAAAAATTTCTTTTGTTTCATGTATCTTAGGCGTCCTGCACATGCCATTGATCAATGCTGAATAAGTGATAACATCTGGATCAATTCCAACCTCAAGCATACTCTTCAAAAATTCATTTTAGCCTTGGAAATCTCACCTATTTTGACAGAAACCATCAATGAGAATAGTACACATCGTCTTATTGATGGTTTATACCTCTTGATTTCAGATCTTCCACAAGATCTAGAGCAGGTCCTTGCATGGAAACTTTGCAGTAACCATTCAACAAAGCACTATAAGTTAGTTCACTTGGAATGACACCGGTAATTTGCATTTCTGACAGAACACTTAGGGCCTTATCAATTCTCCTATTTTGGCAGTACCCATCAATCATTGTAGTGTAAGTAGTTACACTTGGAACCACATGTCTCAGCATATGATTAAAAAGACATAGCGCAGCATGGTTTATCTTCCCTTCACCAAAAACCATTGATCAAAGTATTGTAGGTGCATTCATCAGGTGTTAAGTTATCTTTCCTCATTCTTTTGAGCAAAAAGGAAAGCACGTGCACTCTCTTTATTTTACATAACTTATCTATCATGATGTTATAAGTATATACATCTGCCTCTATACTGTCCTTCTCCATATCATCTAGAATACACAGGGCAGACTTAAATCTCCCCTTCTTAACATACCAATGTAGTATTGTATTATAAGTGACAGAATTAGATAGGCTGACAGTTCTTCATCTTCTGAAGCATATCTTCAGCCTTTCTAAATTCACCATTGGTGCACAGGGAATTCAGAAGAATATTGCAAGTGGTAACATCCAGAGGAAACCTACGGACCAAACTCTCTCTCAAGAACAACCAAACATGATTTGATTCCCCTTCCTCCATGAGAGAGCATTATGATGGTATTGCAAGAAACAGGTGAAGCCTTAAATCCACAGTCATCCATAAAGAAAAACTGCCACAGCTGTGTCTAGCACTTTTCTTTCCTTGCAATATGCTTTGACAAGGAGTTCAAAAACGACCACGATTGGTGGAATCAAAGCGCGTGAAATTGTCGCAAGAGGGAGGTAAAAATAGCAGTGCAGCAGAAGCCGTCACAGCAAGATGCCTCAACACTGACATTGCTTCATGAATGCATTTGAGCCTGGATGAGAATTGGAACAGCCATACAGTAGATGTAGGTGATTGGGTCTAAACCTGACGGCTCCACAATAGAACTCAGTATCTTCAAGGCCAGCTTTCCATCAGACTTGCCAAGGCTCCCAAATTTGTAGGGCCATGTGATTCAGGGGTCTCCCATCGCTGTCATAGTCTGAATGGTAATGATGCTACCATCAATTCCATGCTGAAAAAAAAGAAAGAACCAAACCAATGAAACAGTGAACTCACACCACCCAGAAAAGAAGAATAGCACACAGGAAATCTGCTGGGACTTGAGTTTTACTTCTAACTTTTATGGAAATGCTACGTCAGTCTCTAGGATTGGCATCTCGTAGTGGAGTAGCACACACTATCATATGCTCTGTATGTACATTTCTCTGTGGAGATAATCTTCAATTGAACTGATAGACAAACAGAGGAGAGAGAACAATCTGTTCATTATTTTATTACAGTCATTATTGTCAAACACATTAAGGAATCGGTTCACAACAGATGCTACAAATAGATGAAGCGACAATCAAGATTTAAAACATGTGTGGAATGCACAATTAAGCTGCAGCATTCTGAAATCTTCAGATTTTGCACTATGTATTGATCCCTTTCTAGTAACTGCAGAAAGCATGAAGTCAGGGTAATTCTTATATATAGGTCTGGGGGTGGGGTGGGGTTTGCATTTCGCACTAGAAAGATCAGGTAAAGTGCTAATACCCAATATCTCTCCCTAATTCTTAGAATTAGCGAATTACTGAACACAGAAATAACGTGCACACAAGAATGCTGACTGACCCTGACTGTTCCTATTTGCTGACACCGGTTGGGCCTCAGGCGGTTTGCGTTTCCACGGAGAATTTTACCTGAGGTGGTGTTGGAGCTGCTGGCGTGATACGGGGCCGGCGGGCGGCCTAGCGCGGGAAGGAGCCGCGAGGAGCAAGCCGCCGCTCTGCACTCGACGATCCTGCGGCGATACGAGGAGTGCGCCAGCGACGAGAACGGCCGTGCCATGGTAGCTGAATAGCTAGCGAACCCCTCTTGGTCCGCTCGAGGTCGAGGCCGGTCGCGTGGAGGAGGAAGCCGGCCGGACCCCTGCGGTGGTGTGAAGGAGAAGCCGGCCGCCGTGCTTGAGGACGCGGGAGAGGCGAGAGCGAGTCACTGTGTGGACCTCCCTTCCTGCGACCGTGACGGCGCAGCCACGCGTGGTTAGTGGGCTGGGCTGGCTGCGAGCGCACAAA